>JADRCD010211755.1:0-29702 GCA_019843815.1 Montemys delectorum | reverse complement strand
TGGAGGGGAGGAGGAGGGGGTGGAGGGGGTGGAGGAAGGGGAAGACAGGTCTTCCATTAGAGACATTTCCTGAAGTCCTGTGTCTCTTTGGACTCTCCCTTTCCACAGCTCTCTCCCCAGATGTGACAGTCACACAGTGACAGCCACAGGCCTTCCTTTGAAGACATCGCCAGGACATTCCTTAGCGCTCCATCTCTGAGGTCTGCCATCTTCTGAGCTCTCCTCATCTGAGGGTCTCCACATAGGTTCCCTGCAGCTCCAGGGCACTCCAGCTGTGACCTCAGGCAGGGCCGCCGAGCCTCCATCCCTGTTCTCCAGAAAGAGGCAGGACTTCCTCCTTCTTCACGCCTCCTGGTATCCCTCACACTATGGTCTAAATATCCCTGGGAATATATTGCACTTTAATTGTAACTGTGACACTAATAGAGGGGGACACTTAAGAGGTAGAATCAGGCTGCGGGAGCTCTGTGTTTGTGAGTAGATTTAACACTGCCAGCACGGAAGTGGGTTAACCATGCAAGGGCAAGATGACAGGAAGGTGTGGATTCACCCTCTACCTCTCTTGCCTTCTCTTCCCCCCATCATGGGTGACTCAGCAGGAAGGATCTGAAAATATGGTACCTACCTATTGGACAGCTCGGACTCCAGACTTGTGAGAGATAGGTCCCTCTCTCCCCCCTTTCCTCCTTCCTTTCCTTTCCTCCCTGTTTTGTTTTTTGGCTTTTTAAGACAGTCTAGCTTCATGGCCTCTGCTAATTTGGAACTCACTGTATGGACCAGGCTGGCCTCAAACCTCTTACTATTTCTGTCTGCCACATGCTGGAGCTGTAGACACGAAACCACTATAGCAACACACTTCTGTTTCTCTTTGTAAGTTTCCAGCCTCCGGTCTTCCGTTATAGCAACAGAGAAGAGGCTGGGCCAGCCCAGGTAAGCTCCACACCTCCACCCCAGCAGGGTAAGGGGGTGCTGTGTTTACTGTGTGATCCCAGGTCACATAAGTCACACTCAGGGTGAACACTAAGGCTCACATGAGATGGTCCACCTCAAAAAGAAGCACACGCTCAGCCATTGGCAGTGCTTGGATGGGGACTCACAGGTGGTCACAGCTTAAGCGTCCTTCACCCTCGGCAGCCATCCTTCCTCCGTGGTCAACAGCCACTGTGTGATTATTCCTGCAAGGCCTCCAGGCCTTTCAACTCTAAATCCATAGGGCTGGCGTCTGAATGCTATTCTAAATGCAGCTGAGAAGATGGAGTCCGGGTCCCTGGGCCATTTCACTCCGGTAATAGATGAAGCTTCTGGCTGTGGTGACTCTGGGCATGCGGTACTGGCTTGGGCCTCCCGTTCACATAAGGCTTTTATCCTTCAGGCTGAGTCTCCGGAAGGCTCTGCTGAGCCTGCATTTCTCCCCGAAGAGGGTTTGCAGCAATTATCACCCTGATTGATGCTGTGCTGTTCCCTTCTGTGATTTACAGCTAGCAAAGCTGCCGCTGTGACCGGGTGTTTGTGACACAGCCATGGCTTTACTCCCAGCACTTGCTGCTCCCAGAGACCTAACTGTTCTGGGGATGGGAAAGAAAAGCCCTATGGCTGGGCTAGGACAGGTGGGACACTAGGCTTCTTCATATGCAAGAGTCTGCCTCTAGAGCAGCAGGAGGCTTGGGGCTCAGAGGGACAGAGAGGTTTCTCCTCTGAAGGGTGGGCAGTTGTCATGATTTCAGAATGGCCTCTCAGAGAGGACTGTGGTAGTCCTGTTCTGGCGGCTGAAGTGGATGGATCCTGGCATATTATGAATCGTGGGGGACTTCTAGCAAGGACACATCCCAGCTCTAGAAACATGGCAGGGACATGCTGGTGTGGCTGTTCCTGTCACTGGTCTGGGGCCAGCCAACTGAGAGCTTCCCACACCCCATATCCAGAGACACGGAGTCAAGCTGGTAGCAACAGGAGACTGACTGAGAAGGGGACTCTGTGGCTCTGTGGCCAGCCAGTATGACGGGACAGTGTCCAGAGCACATGCCTTTTTCTTTCTTTTTCTCATCAATTGCCCCTGAAAAGTCCAGGTTCAGCCTTTCCCACCGTTCTTTCTTCCTTCCTGGGGGTGCCTGCCACCTGGTCAACCAGGAGCCCCAGTAGCTGGGCCTCACGTTGTAGGTTAACTATTTCCTACCACGAGCACTTTCTGAACTGATTCATGTGGTGGGGACCCTCTGAGATCTTGGGAGAGATTTGGGGTACCAACGTGTCCTGTGTCTTAGCCACACAATCTACAAGCCTGGCCAAGCCCACACCTTGTTTTCCTTGAAATCTCCTTTATCTTCACCAAGTGCATGGGAGTGACCAGGCAGACACTCACCGAGGGATGGAATACAGTACTCCTGCCTCTCTCCTTGGGGATTGGTATCTTAGTTCTAATCCTGGACAGGCTGGCTTTGTGTTCAAGGTGACGTAGAGTTCCATTCACCAGGGCAAGTGTGTCACTAAATTAGCCCCAGCTCAGGACGCTACCTGATGGGTTGCTATGGCACCCGTCGTCATAGCCCCAGGCACTAGAGCCTTCAAGGAAGGGTGCATCTTGTGAGGGTGGTGGGGAGTTCTCCACCAGGGGGCAAACAACCTCTCTCTTAATTTTAGCAACAGCATCCTGCACTGCGGGATGGAGCCGGCCGCTACCCAAAGGGCACATCCAAGGCATGTTCTCACCTAGCTCTGCCTTTCTCGTGGCTTAATCCAGCCTGCCACAGTATAGCTGTGAGAGGTAATTAGGAGACAAGGACAGGGGTGGGGCTGTCACAACTGGAGCTTCTTCTGCAAGACTGTGGGAAAGGCTTTCAGAGGGAGGTGCACCAGGACAGGAAAAACTGCTGCAGCAGGTGTTTAGTGAGCCTTGGGAGGAGCTGAGGAGAGAGAAGCGGGGCCTGGGGTTCAGGGCCAACACAGGCTCCCTGGAATCCAGAGAAAGATGCACTGTGTATGCTCCAAGGCCAAGGAGAGTGCCACTTGCTAACCATCATACAGCATCACTTCCCCTGGGACACTTCAGGGACCTTCCCAAATTCTAAGTAGGTACTTTTTTCTTCTCTCTGATGGAGTAGAAAGGGAGGAAGATTCGAGACACTTCCTCTTCCTCCTCCCTACTCTGCTGACTTGACCTCATGGAGGTTGGGGAAGACCGTGGCAGGAGGGGTCAGAGCCTGATGGCTGGAGCTATCCCTGCACAGTGTGTGTCTCCAGGGCCTGGCCTGTGTACCAGCTTCTCCCACTGGTGATGAATTCTTTCCTCCTCACAGTGACTCTCTCATTACCTCGGCCTCTGTGACAATTACGGTTTTCCCCACTGACATAACTGTGAGACTCCTCTTTCTGCAGAGGAATTCATCCTGGCTAACACTGGACACTGTGACTCCCAGCTGATTGCAACCCACCGGGGTCCTGGTTTCATTTCTGTTGCTATGATAAAAATTTCCCCGATCAAACGCAATGCAGGGGATAAAGGATTTATTTGGCTTGTAGTTTCAGCTCGCAGCCAATCGCTGCAGGGCGGTGCACCAGGAACTAGGGACAGGGAGAGTCACAACACATTCAAGAATGGAGAGAGGGTGAACGTTTGCATGGTTCGTGCTCAGCTAGCTCTTCTACATTTGCCGTCCAAGACCAAAACCCACAGGGATAGTACCACCCACTTTCAAGTTAGATCCTCTCACATCAATGAAAGTAACCAAGATAACGCCCTCAGAGATGTGCCCTTGGGCCAACCTGATCTAAACAGCCATTGGTTGGGTCTTCCTTCCCAGGTAATCCTAGGCTGTGCCAAGATGAGGATTTAACCATCTCAGCCCCTCAGCGTGGAGGCACAGAATGGGCAGGTGTGCAGGCTCTGCTGAAACCTCACGGGTGACTTCAGTCACATAAACCCAGGCTCAAAGCTCAACCTTAGGGTGAGGTTTGCCAAAGCTAGTTACAGAAGCTGTGACTGTGATCATCACTATGTGGAAGCATTTTTCTGGGTTGGGGTGCAGTTCTTGAACACTGGACAAAAGGCCCTGGTTTCTCTGTGCTCTCTGCAACGTGCTGGCTATGTGCTTTCCCCTCGTCTGGAAAGCCAGCCCTCCGGATCACACTGTTAGAAGTTGCCATGGTTCCGAGACTCTGACTCCAGCTGTTGGTGTGATGCGTGGAGGTCAGAGAATGAAGCAGAAAGCAAGGACAGACACTTTTGGCTCCCGCATAACTTATTTCATTGTGCGTTTATGTAATTAATTTATGGTCATGGTTGGGTTTAATAATCCATGGGTCATTTGTGATGCTTGGGCAGTTAGCTCACAGGAGTCTGTGTGAATTGGGCCTATCACCAACAGCTCTAGCACCCACAATTCAGCCCCCCCCCAATAGCCTCCACACCCATCCCCAGCATCCACTGACCCAGAAGCCATACTCCTTATCTAGTACATGAGCCCCGTACCCTTGGCCTAGTACTCACAGATCAAATTCAGTACCTATAACCCCATCATCTGAAGCCTCAAAGCTGTAGCTCACAGCCAGTGCCCACAACTCAGACACAGCGCCTATGACCCACACTCATATGTATCACCTAGAACCTAGCACCAACCGCTCAGGCTTAGTATGTATGGTACCAATACTCAGAGTTTAGACTTAGCACCTATGATTCCAAAACCTGTAGCCCCAGCCCCTGGACCAGCTAAGGGTGATGACGGCCATAGGATGTGCTCCTGGTATGTACATATCCTCATGGACCACCTCCACCTCATGGTTCAAAAGTATTTTCTTTCCAAATATGAGCCCCAAAGTCAGTATAGCACCCAAGAGTCTGACATTGAACTGTGACCAGCAGAGTCCTAATCCATGACCTGAGATGAAGGAGGCCGAGGACAGGAGCCCAATACTCATTGTCCAGCTCCTGGGTGTCCTCTGTGGAATGACCCCTTGCAAGGATATGGGTGGGACATGACAGGAAAACCCAGATGAAGGGAGCCAAGGTTTTAGGGGGGATTTTCCTGGCAGAAGGAACGGCATGTGCAAAGGTCTGGAGGTGAAGGATCTGGCATGTTCTAGAAAGACCTGAGGCATCTGGTGGAGAGGAAGAGACAGGAAGTGAGTATGGAAGAGACAGGAAATGAGTATGGAAGAGACAGGAAGTGAGTATGGAAGAGATGGGAAATGAATATGGAAGAGACAGGAAGTGAGTATGGAAGAGACAGGAAGTGAGTATGGAGAGACCTTTGCAGACTTGAGGCACCAGGCTCTGATCTGGACTTTGTCTTTGGGGGAAGAAGGTCCAAGCCACTAAGAGCTTTGAGGATAGAGTGGCCATATCTGTAATCCTAGATGAATCACTCTGCCTCCCACCCCTTCACAAGCCAACTGGTATACTCACTGGGGCAGCATGAGAATCCATGCTTCTGCAGGAGCAATGGCCTCTCCCTGTTTCAGCAATGTTGGGCAGGGAGCTATTTTGGTCCTGATCTAGTTGGATCTGGTCTAATCACTGCAGTGCAGTGGAGAACTCTGCCACACACCCACAGGCTGTGTCTCCTCTCTCAGCAATCACAGTCTTGATTAGCAATGAGTGCGCAGGAGAGGGGAACTATGATAGTGGAGGGAGGGATTGAGGGATGAGGGGATGGGGGGATGGAGGGATGGAAGGATGGAAAGATGGGGGGGGGGGGATGGAGGGATGGGGGGATGGGAGGATGGGGGATGAGAGGATGGAGGGATGGAGGGATGGGGGATGGAGGGATGGGGGATGGGGATGGAGGGATGGAGGGATGGAGGGACAGAGGGATGGAGGGGGAGCATCATCTCACTTCCTTTCACTCCCAGCTGCCTCAATTCTTGATCACCTCAGACACTAGATCCTTGTGCCTCTCAGGGTGAGTCATGAGTCTTAGAAAGGTAGAGGCTGGTGGATGGTATAGAACCAGTGACCTCGGTAGAAGGTCTGCGTGCCCCCACTGTCTAAGATATCTGGAGGGCCAGAGTACATCTACAGATAGTGATATGCAGGGATTGAGACCCCCTTCCTATGATTCCCATAGGTGGAAAAAGGGACATGCAAGCCACACAGCAGAAGTAGGACCCTGGTGACCTTCAAGGCCACTAGCTGAAGCCTCCCTGACATGGTGCCTAACCTTTCTCTCTGTGCACGGTGCCTGAGACACATAGATTATATTAAATGTTTGTTCCTGTGAGGCAAGGTAGTGTTACCCGTGTGCACACTGGAGTGTGAGATCTAACTGAGACGTGGTCATGCCATCAACAATCATTGTCTCCATGGAGCAACTGACACTCCCTGTCCTTAGCACAATGCTTTCTTCATTGTTTCTCTGGATGTGGCTACTCATAATGGCTCAGTTCCTTCTCCTTCTCCTTTAAGACTGAATACTACTCCGTTGAATAGACGTACCATATCATCTTTACACGTTCAGACCCCAAGATAACTGGGCTGCCTCTAAAAAGAAATCTCCAGAGCCTGTCATTGATTCTGGATAAAGGCTCAGCAATGGGATGATGGGATCACAGGCAGGCCTGCTTGTAGGGGTCTGAGGAATCGCTACACTGTTTCTCCAAGCAGCCGAACTAATAATTTACATTCCCATCTTTGGTGTACAGCGTTTCTCCAGGTCCTTGCAACCATCTCAAAGCTTCTTTGTGTGTAAATTCCTCAGCTGTCACTTTTGCTGTCTGGGATATAATCACTCAGAATTATCCCCTCCTATTCCCTGAGTGGACACATTTGACCTCTCCGAGTTCAGCCTTCCTGCTATGGGAGGAGAGAACCCAGACTCACATCTGCACGTGGATGTTGAGTGTGAAGGTTTAAATGAACATGGCCCCCATAGGTTCGCAGGTTTGAATGCTTGATCCATATTTTTTCGGAACTATTTGGGAAGGATTCGGAGGTGTGGCCTTGTTGGAAGACATCTGTCACTGGGGGTGGGCTTTGAAGTTTCAAAAGCCCACACCATCCCCAGTTAACTCTCTCTGCCTAGTGCTTGTGAATCAAGGAGGAAGCTCTTAACTACCACTCCAGCACCAGGTCTGTATGCCTACTGCCATGCCCTCTATCATGACAGTCATAGACTCTCACCCTTTAGAACAGCGGTCCTCAACCTGTAGGTTTCAACTCCTTTGGGGTCAAATGACCTTCCCGCGGGGGTCACATATCAGACATCCTGCATACCAGATATTTACATCATGATTCATAAAAGTAGCAAAATTATAGTGAAGTAACAACAAAATAATGTTATGGTTGGGAGAGGGGGTCACCACAACATGAGGGCCATAGCATTAGGAAGTTTGAGAACCAATGAGCCCCAAATTAAATGCTTGATTGAAAGTTATTTTCCTCATAGTATCTTAGCACAACAGTAGAAAAGTATCTAAGACGCTGAGCTTTTCAGAAGCATGAGTTGAAGTGACTGACTTTTATGCCTTCCCAAGGTCGCTCTACCACCTCCAAGAGGCTTCTGTCTGTGTTCTCTGTTCTGTCCAATTGGTCTGTCTGTCTTAATGCCCACAGCCCCCTGGGGTGATTCCTGAGTCTTGTAGCCTTTCCAAAAATCAGGACCTGCATCCTTTCCTTTCCCACGACTGTTTTGACTCTTTGAGGTCCCTTGAGATTCCTACGAATTTCATTTTATTCTTTAGTTCTGCCAAGAAACAAAAGCCTCCATTGATGTCAGCAGGGATGGCACTGACTATGTGGACCGTGTGGTGTCACTCAGACATTCATCAGCACCAGTCTCCCAACACCAGACATCTTTCCACGTGTGTTGATATTTTCTCTCAGCACTGTTTGCAGCCTTCAGGGTTGAATACCTAGTCTCTCGGGCCAAGTCCCTTCCTAGGTGTGTTGTTGTCTTCACTGCTATTGAAAGTAGAGTTGTTGCTTCATTTCCTTTGGGGATTGGTCATGTCGCTGTCTCAGAACAAGGCTGGTTGTCATGTTCTATTCGTTCTGCTGCCTTGCTGACCTCGTTCACCCATCCTGACATCTATGGTGGTATTTGGGGTTTTCCTGTGTAAGATCGTGTCATGGGCAGATGCATCTTACTCCCAGCCCCCTCTGCTTTGGTGACAGAGGGAACATGGCAAAGCCTCTCCCTGTGCAAGGCTTTCTTCTGTGGGTTATTATGGGATGTGTCCTGGGGAAGGTCTGTTGCTTCAGGAAGAAGTTGTGCTCCTGGGCTGTGGGTGGCACCGTGTCCAGATGGACAACAGGTTCTTCTGGTTCTTCTGTTCCCTGTGACCTCTCTCTGGCTGACCCACCTCATCTAGGAGGTGGCTGCTTCAATCTGCTGCTGTGGTAAGCAGCCATGAGATGCCCTCACTCATGCCATGGATGCTTCATCCATCAGGGCTTACCTGGCAGGTGCCAACACTTCATCTCTTGCGAACCCTCTCACACCAGATCCTTCCCGTCTTCTGTGGCAGGCTTTCCCCAGGTGCTCGTTTTGTCTGATATACCTGTGGGAACCTCTGCTCTCCTGTTGGTCTCCAGCTGTATGGAATACATCTTTCTGTCTTTCCCTTTTAAATCATGTGTATCCTTGGATCTAAAGTGAGTGTCTTCACACATGCATACACACAAAAACTTTTCAAAAAGACAAAACAAAAGAGATGGGATATGGATCAGTAGGTAAAGTGCTTGCTGTGCAAGCATGAGGATCTGAGTTCGAATCCATGTAACTCAAATAAAAGCCAGACACGGTAGGACACCTGCATTCCCAGTGCTCCCAGAGCATGATGGGAATCAGGAGAATCCCTGGAAGCTCATGGACCAGCTAGCCTGCTGCACGCAGCAACAAATAAGAGACCCTGCCTCAAACAGGTAGACAGTGAGGACTACACCCAAGGTTGTTCTCTGATCTCCACACATGCACCAGGACACACATACACACACACACATACACATACACACGTACACACACTCACACACATGAGACATAATAATTGTAAGTAAATTTAAATAGAAATAAAATTAAAAATAAATAAGCCAGGCAGCTGTGGCACATACCTTTAACCCCAGCACTCAGGAAGTAGAGGCAGTGGATCTCTGAGTTCAAGGATAGCCTGGTCTACAGAGTGAGTTCCAGGATAGCCAGGGCTGCACAGAGAAACCCTGTCTTGAAAAACAAAAACAAACAAACAAACAAACAAACAAACAAAATGAATGAATAAATAAGTTATCTTTCAGACAGTCTGTGCCTGGATCTTATTTTATTTCTGTTCAGCTGTTCTGCCTTTAGCTAATGCATTTGGTCCTTTTATGTCTCAAAAGAAATTCAAACAGAAACACACCAGCTGTGCACAGTTACTGGCTGCTTAACCTTCTGCCTTGTCCCTTTGTCCCTCCCTCCCTCCCTTGTGGTCTTCCTTGCTGTCTGGTTGATTTCACAGGACATCCCATGGCATCCCTTCCCTGTGTTTTCAGTAGCACCTCTCACGCTAACAGTGGAAACCTCATAAAGCGCTTTAGAGTTGTAACATCCTGTCTTAAACCATTAGCAACCCGACTTCAGTCACTCTGCCCTCTCGTATCCCCTCAGCTTTATATCAGCTCATCACAGGTTACAACTCTTTGTTCTTCATGTCCATTAACACAGAGGCACGGTGGCCTCTCAAAGACAGGACCAGGGGCTGTTCTTTCTGAGTATCACAGGGTCCCCGGGTCATGGGGAACCAGTGATGGGGACCCACGAGGTGGAAAGGGAGCAGGTCGTCTCCTTAGGAGATGTCACCAAGTCCTTGCTGCGGAAGGCCAGACCACCACACCAAGTACCTTATTTACCTCAAAGCTAGTATCCCACTGGCATCTTCAGTGTATTCCTGTGACTCCTCAGTCACTCCTGTTCTGTGCCTGGATGCTTTACCCTGACCTGTGCCCAACGGAACTCCTCAGGACAGAGGGGACAGAAGCCAAGCCTGGGGTTCCACCTGTATACACCAAAGCTCAGGACACTGCCATGGGCTCCACTGGTGACATGGGGCAGTGCAGAAGGGATGAAAAGGGAGCAGTCACTCAAGCCTCATTCAGTCACTAAATTGTTTACCCACTCACTTATTCATTCTCTCATTTTCTCATTCACTCAGTAATTCATTCATTCACTTATGCATTTACTCACTTGCTCACTCATACAGTAATTCACTCATTCACTTACTCATTTATTCCTTCATTCATTCATTCTCTTATTTACTCCTTCATTCATTCACTTAGTGATTCACTCATTCATTTACTCTCTTATTTACTCATTTATTCATTCACTCACTCTGTAATTCACCATTCACTTATTCATTTACTCTCTTATTTACTCATTCATTCACTCAGTAATTCATTCATTCACTTATCCATTTTCCTCCCTATTCATTCATTTATTCATTCATTCTCTCATTTACCATTTATTCATTCATTCATTCACTCAGTAATCATTCACTTATTCATTTACTCCCTCATTCATTCATTCTCTCATTTATCTGCTCGCTCACAGCTAGCCTTGATTTAGTACCATGGCAAGGGGCTCTGGGTTATAGGTAACTTGAGAATGATATTTATGGGCTCCAAATGTAGCCTTCTCAGCTGAGTACCACGGAAGACCAAGTGTCAGTTGAGCCCTTTTACCCTTGGTGGTCAGTCAGGAACATACCCCAGGGTGGGACAGTCCCTCCTGGTCTTTATAGTTGAGGAACTTTAGGCACAGTCGGGTCAGACATCTGGATGAACCTAGGAGATGTGGTGACCATACCCTGATTTCCTGGGTCCCCACATCCAAAATGCCTTCTTGGAGACCCATGTCTATGACTCTTCCTCCCCTGTGGTGGGGATCAGTGCCCCCAAGCTCACCAGCATGCTGAGCATTGGTGCCCATGTGGGGCACTCTGCTGCTTCTGATGCCCACCCCCGTCTCTGTCCTCAGCCCGAAGCAGGAGTCTGGGTACCCTGCCTGGCCCTGGCTGGGGCTGGCTTGAGGAGGTGGGTTATACTAACCCCAAATGTTGATTTCATGGAGTAGGTTTGTCTGCAGAGAGAGAGAGAAAAAAAAAAATAAAAGAAAGCCATATAGCTTGAAGTTTCACAGATGTGGCTATGGGATGCAGGTGCCCCAACTTGACTCTGGTACAAATGTTTCTGCAGCACTGAAGACAGGGTAGGGGGAGCAAATCCATGTTCCACTCCATTCCTTGTCCCTGAACCAAGGAGGCTGCACAGCTGGCGCAGAGGCCCTGAGGCTCTGGGATGAATCTTTCATGGTGCTCGAGACCCAGGGTCCTCTGTTCCATGTCCCCCCATGGCTGTCCCTGCTCTCTTGGGTCTGCCATCTGGGAGAGGAGCTGTTTCCACCCACAGCAAGGGAGGACAGGATGCTGCTGCTTCTCCCTGTGTCCCTCTCTAGCATACTGTGGCCCAACCCTGCCTGTCTCCACAAGACCCCTGATCCTCACTGCAAGGGATTGGCCATTTCTAACTATCTGTCAGATGGTTAGAACCATTAGTCAGGGCTGGAACCTGGAGATAGCAGCTGATACAGAGGCCTTGGAGGATGCTGCTTACTGGCTTGCTCATGGATTTGCTCAGCCTGCTTTCTTATAGAACCCAGGACTACCAGCCCAGAGATGGCACCACCCACAATGGGCTAGGCCCTGCCCTACAGTTGGATCTCATGGAGGCAATTCCTCAATTGAGGCTCTTCTGTCTCTGTGACGACTCTAGCTTGTATCAAGTTGACACACAAAACCAGCCAGTACACCATCCCTCACTCCTACATGTCCTCGGATGGTCATAACTAGCTCTGAGGGGGCCGAGAAGACACCATCTCCATCCCGTCAAGAGCTTCAGATTGGTCATGCAGTTGGGGTGAGAGTTAGACTTTAGGGCTAGAGTCAGGTCACCCCCAGGCTCTCCCCTCCCCTGGTGCTATTGTCAGGGTCCTGTGGGAGTAGACTGCAGAGCACCTGGCCTGGGACCCTGAGTCGATATGATATGTGAGGGTCAGTGAGACCTCGCTTAGGAGACACGCCCGAGTCCACAGGATTGCTTGTTGCTACAGCGAAGCACAGCCCACCCTGATGATACGTACCACCATCCACTGAGCCAATGGCCTCAGCTATCAGATGGAACTGTGGGGGACAGACAGGAAGACAGCACAGGGCCCTCATTTCCAACACCACACACAACGGCGGGGTCAGTGGTGCCTCTGAAATGACTGGGGGTGGAAGGGTCAGCACATCCCGAGGGTTCCTTGTGAGCAAGGGCTTCACTGCCCAGTGGATGACAAGAGGGTCTGGGGAGGCAGGGCTGGCCCTGTCCTGGTTTACGGAGAGTGTGTTTTGTTTCTCAGGTGGGAGGTAGGACATTTCTGAAGCGCTTGATCTCTTTAAAACCTTCCTCCCTTGGAATCCACAAGCCGGAGAAGCTCATTCATTTTGTGCCTGGATGAGACCGGCTGCGGCCAGAGTTTCCTCGGGGCTGATTCATCAGGCGTCCTGTCCTCTCCTTGTCAGGAGAGTTTTAATTCAGGAACTTGTTTCTGGAACACAGTGAGATGAACACCGGAGATCCTTCTGTGTCTTTGTGCTTCTGTCCCGCAGTTGGGAGTCCCTACCCTGCACACAGAGCCAGCAGGGTGAGCCTGTGTCTCTGATCACCCGGATCTTCAGACCTGAGCCCTGCACTGCCCTTGGTTGTCGGGGCCATGTGGAAGAGGGTGGTCTCTGCAGACTGAAAGCAGGCTGTTGAGGGCACAGGCCTGGTGGTGGTCGGGAGGTCTCCATTCTGCTACAGGCTCCAGGAGAGGGTCAGAGATGCCCCAGCCCCTGGATCCAGCCCTTCACAGTGTGACCACAAAAGGTGACCTGTGGGTGCCTACCCTGCACTAGGAGTAAGGCTGAGGGAGAGGCAGGAGGAGCTGTCTGCCTCGTGTCTCTCAGCTGCCACGGGCATCTGCCTTTCTCACTGTGTTAGGCTCCCATAAGGCAAACTGAAACTTAATCACGAGCAGGAGTCTCTGCATTGTTTTTTTTTTGTTTTTTTTTTGTTTTGTTTTTTTTTTTTATATTTGACAGAAACCGTTTGAATGCAAATATTTCCCTCATGTGATAAATTACCCAAGTGACACTTGGCTCACCTCAAGGATGTCTAGAGGTAGCCAGAGGAACCCTGACATGAAACAGGAGCTCACAGGGCCTAAGATGATGGGCAAGTCTTCATAGTAGTTGAGAAGATACCCAGCTCTGGGCCCACCAAGTCCCCAAGCAGCACCACTGGGACTCATTCAGTGGATGCTAATGAGTGGGTGATAGTCAGTTCCCAACACAGATCACAGCAATCACACACATCACCAATATGTTAATTCATCCGAGGAAGAGACAGTGGTCCAGGCTAGGAAATATGGGCGGCTCCAACTCTCAGGTTCGTAGGAGCCATGGAGAAGGAGGGGCAGGCAGTGCCGGCCAGAGACCCAGAGGATTCAGAGGTCTCCACAAAACAGAATGCATATAAGTTCCTGCGAGTGCCAGCCATAGCTGAGGCCCCTGTAAACTGTACTTCAGGTCCTCTGGTCCTGCCTTGTGTACCTAGCAGACTGTGACCTCACCATGCAAGGCCCCAGCCCGAGGGCTGTCTTGACCTCAGATCAGGCCAGAAACAAGCCCAGCCCCTAGCACTCTAGGGATAAAGGCATTAAAATGGAAATTGTCAAGACAATACAATGGCTTACTCAGACTGCCTCTCTGCCTTTGGCCTTAACAAACCCTCACTGAGCTAGCCTGCAAATCTTCACCGGTGGTGGGTGGGCAGATGGAGGCCAGGTGAGAAAACTCATTTCTAAGTACTGTGGGGGAGGAGAAAAGCATTTATTCCACCCTCTCAGGTTTGGTACCTGGAGATGTGTGACTCAAGCTACAAATACAGGTAAACAAGACAAGAAGCACACATCTCATTTTTTTTTTTCTTTACACTCTACGCACACAGGGGTGACACAGAAATAAGCAAAGGTGGGGGGAAAAAACGCACAATGGCGTTAGAGGGCTTAGCCAGGGCCGGGTGGTGGCATGGAGGGCTGATGGGCTTGGGAAAACTCGGAGGCTCTCTCAAAGCTCAGGAACCCTGGGGAGATGAGAAGGAGTCGCAGGGGTTAGAACCTTTTGGGTGGGATAAGGGCCAATAGGTTCCTTTGCTACTTTCTTCAGTTGCTGTGATAAAATACCGGTGCCACCTGACAGTGGTCAGGCCTTCCCACCTCAATTAACTTAATCAAGATAATCCCCCACAGGCATCTCCCAGAGGACTTTAGATCCCAGAAAGTTGACAGTGGCAATTAATCATCACACCAGCCTACTCCTCAGGCCCCACACAGCCAAATTAACCATTTCTGGCCAAGGTTTCTTGAACAGAGGGGGCTCAGCATAGGGGACATGGCTTGGTGGGGGTAGGAGGGTGTGGGGAGGTAGCTAGCTCGGCAAACTAAGAGAAGTGGGAAGATAGGAGTAACGATAACATGTACATTTCAAACAGCCCTGCCCAGCTTTGAACCCTGTCACGATGTTACCGCGTCTCTTATTCCTTAGATGAAGCTAGAGTGCCAACATCACCAATCACCATTACCATCATCACCAGCATCATCATCATCATCATCATCATCATCATCATCATTATCACCATCATCACTACCACTAGCAACATCATCGCCATCATTGCATCGCCATTATTACTATCATCAACCATCACCAGTATCACCAGTATAATCATCATCATCATCACTACCATCATCCTCAACATCACCAGCAACTTCCTTGTCCCTACTTCACAGCTGAGGACAATTCTCATCAGGACGCTAAGCCACCTCCCATCCATATGAGAGTTCTCTCAGCCTCTTTGCCAGCCCTTGATAAAATTGTTTTCCCTCAGCTGTGTCAATGACACAGCAATCCCCTGCACCCTGTTTTATGGCTTTCTCCTTGCTTGGCTCGGTGGGTGCGAGGCGAGGCGGGGAAAGGGGGACGGGGGAGGGGGCATTCTCGGAGCTTGCTGTTTACACTCTCTCAGGATGGATTGCTCACATCCTTGTCTGATCCCAGTGCTGCTACTTACCTTGCTCGTGGTTATACAGTGTTTATGTATTCTGTGTGGAGTCTTGTTATTTACTGTGTGAACGTTTCCTCCTTGTCTAATCTCTTAGCAAGATCTCTCATCCTACAGTAACCTGACATTTCAGTTTGTGTTTTCTGTTTCGGTCTTCTACTGCTTTTGGCTTTGTTGGGTTTTTTTTCAGATATTCTTAACCAAAACAAAGCTTTATAGTTTTGTCTTGTGTTTAGTGCTCAAATCCATCTGAAAGTATTTGGGGGCGTTGTGAGGTGAAAGCTCAATTTTCCGTTTTTCTTCAGCAAGAAGGGACTCTTTCAGTGCCACGTCTCACCATGAGTGCTAGGGATGACCCGTGGCTCCTTAAGGTGTGTGTGAGGTCCAGTCTTCATCCTGTGTCAGGAGCTGTGTGTCTGTTTGATCTGGTTGTTCTGCCTTGTGGCTCTGCCCACCCTTGTGCCTCTGCCCACCCACAGACTATCCCCTGAGCAGTGACACCCACGACTATTCTCATTTTCTTTTTCCTTCCCATTTTTTTTCTTTTATATCCTATCCTTCACTATTCTGAACTTTGTCTTTATGGTGAATTCATGATCTATTTGTGATTTTTCTCTAAGTGAGTTCTGGGTCACACTGAGCATGGATGTCAGAGCTGGGAGGGTAGGTGGTTGGTCCATGCTTGATTTTCTGTTTGGGAATATGATCTACCTTCTCTCCCCAATCCCTGCTTTCTCTTCTCCTCCCCTCTCCCCTCCCACTCCTCCTCCTCCTCTTCCTTCCTCCTCCTCCTCCTCCTCCTCCTCCTTCTCCTCCCCCTCCTCCTCCTCCTCCTCCTCCTCCTCCTCCTCCTGTTTTTGAGACAGGATCTTGCATACCCAGACTGATCTTGAACACATTATGTACTTGAGAATGATCTTGTGTAGGGGGTGATACTGATGTTTTGATCAAGAATCTGCCTGTAAATGCTAAAGGTCCTGTTCCCTAACTAGTTCTTGATCGATTAATAAAGATGCTAGTGGCATGGCTGGGTGGAAGAGGCACAATTTCCAGGTTCCCACAGGCTAGGAGATGCAAGGAAGGGAGATTCACCATGCTTTGGAGGGAAAAAGAGCCATCATGTGAGATATCGGGTAGAGTGACCATTGGCCACTTCCCCAACTGGGCCTTGGGTAGCAGGCAGGAAATTAAAAATGCAACTAAGCTAAGGGCAGATTTAGGGTGCTGAGCAAGGAGAAGGTAATGGGGCAACTAAGTTGAGGGAAGATTTAGAGGTGTTGAGCTGGGAGTGAAGGTAAGGGCAGGTTACCTGTGGAGGCTTAGAAGTGTCTGATCATTGAACTAAAAAGCATATTTAAAAAAAAGCGCGCGCGCGCGTGTTTGTGTGTGTGTGTGTGTGTGTGTGTGTGTGTGTGTGTGTGTGTGTGTTTCATCCACTGATCTGAGATAGCCCCTGGGCTGGTGCATGAGTGCAACCAGCCAGGAACTCAAAGCAGTGCAGACAAAACTACAGGCTACAATCTTGTATTTCTGATGTTCCTGAATCCCATCTTCCTGAGTGATGCGATGGCAGGCATCAGTCGCCATACTCGGTTTATTTGGTCCTGAGGATCCAGCTCAGAGTTTCACAGATGCTATGAAAACACTATCAACTGAGCTATGCCTCCATCCCTTCCACCTCCCTTTTGTTCAGCATCCTCTCCTCTCAGCATCTGTGCAACTGATCCTCCCATACAACTCATTGGTGCAATGAGGTTGCTGACTCACATGGGTGCCTTGCTGCTCTTTTGTGTCAAATCTTAGTTTTCAAATTGGCTACTTCTAACGAGATACGTTTTTACTTCTGCAAAGTCTTGGATTTCCCTTTAGGTCTCACTTTGTTTGTGATGTTGGTTAACTGAGCTTTCCTATGTAGATAGCCCTGTCTTCTGCAAATGCTGACGAATGCACTTCTTCTAGTTGGGTTTATGTTATTTACTTCTTGTCTTATGTAGTCTCCAGAACTTTCATCAAATGCCCCTGACCATGACACTTGGCACCTTCCCTGGGTCCCCGGCTTCAGTGGTGCCTCTGATGACCTGCTATGTGAATGGCTGTCTGTTCTGATTCTGTGAACCTCACACACTAAGAATGCCCTGGATTTCATTTACACTTATTGTCACAAAAAGTTTTAAAAGGCACTCAACTCCTGGTGATGGGTAAAGAATGCTGTAAAAATACACTCACAGCTGGTACTAGGGAACGAGGCTTCCAGGCAATTGCCAACTCCTTGATCCTCTGAAGCACGCACTTAGGCCCACTTCTTGCCTTTACTCTCCAGGCCAAAGTGAGAGCCCAGCCCTTTGGGTTGTACTCACACAGGTTTGATGGACATGTGCTTAGATGATGCATGCTCTCTCTTTATGGTCCCGCTAGTACCAGAGACACAGACCTGAGCATACCAGGAGCTTGAAATTGTAGATGATGGGGACTCAAACTAATCATACTGAAGTTGCATCTCCCACTTCTGCTCAGAATTGTCTTCTGGGTAGAGCACTGGACACTGGACACACTCATTTTCATTTTATTTTTTTCAAGATTTATTTATTTAATGTATATAAAGAGGGCATCAGATCCCAGCATGGATGGTTGTGAGCCACCATGTGGTTGCTGGGAATTGAACTCAGGACCTCTGGAAGAGCAGACAGTGCTCTTAACCGCTGAGCCATCTCTCCAGCCCATAGTTATGCTCTTATTGTTAACCTGTTGGAACTGTGGAGAACAGGAACACCAGAAACACACTGTACACCTGCCCTTGGTGTTCCTAGCACCAAATGCTTATCACTGTCCTAGAAATCACCAAGGGCTTCAGTGCCTTGGACAGTCTCAGGCATGCGGAGGCTGTTCCATCCTGTAGCCTTTTCCTCTGCATTGAGAAACAGTCCCTCCTTGAGGCAAGAGAGAAACTCGTTCAACTTACAAGACGGAAGCTTGGAAAGTTACAAGATTCATCCCCAGGGTTAAATACGAAGAAACAGCAGCTGGGGGCAAGGGGACTCCAGCAGACTCAGCTGGCTCTGAGTTGTGTGTAGGGAGCTCTGTGAGTTGTCATCCATGCCGGGGTGGCAGCTGCTCTCGTCACCTACGCTCCAGGAGGAAGACTGGGATGACAGCCTGATACCAACACGGCAAACTCACCCTCTAAAGATAGATTGCTGAGTACCACCTGTACTGACCTGCCAATGGGGGGAGTTAACACAGCAGGGGGTGTAGCCACCACTATCCAGGCCCTCATCTCTCAGTAACCCTTTCCTGAACTCTGGGTGTGGTCTGGTGGTCCCCAAGGACATCTTGCCACCCTCCCATCATCTTTTGAAGTGGGGACCAGTTCATCTTCACTCACCCTAAGTCAACCTCAAAGGATGGCTTGGCTTTTTCAAGGAGAGTGTGACCATAGACTCACACCTGTGGTCTCGTCCCTCAGGCACCTCCTCTCTGCGTTCCCATTGACTATCACATGTCCACATCTACCTTAGGTCACATACAGTAAAGAAAGGCCAGAGTTCCTCCCTTAGTCTCCTGGCATGGGAAATCTCATCCTAGGGGGAATATCATACTAGAGGGCTGTTGATTGTCTGAGAACTGGCCCTGTGATCTGCCCCTGGCCTGGAAGGATCTCAGACTCTAGGAAGGGTGTATTCTTGAGGTGCTGGCATAGGCACTGGGGTAAAGGCTTCTGGGTAGAATTCACTCCCAAAGCTGACTGCTTCGCTGTCCTGTGGAGGACCACAGCCCAGCAGTGGAGAGACCTCTAGGCTACATGGCATAGGACATGGAGACATATAGACAGAGGGATCCTGCATTTGGCCTGAACGGTAACCACCGGCTCCATTACCCTTGAAGATGACAGTCTCTGGGTCACAAGTCAGCTGCGGAAGGAGACCCCTGGGGTGTGAAGGATGCTTGCCAGGGCCCTTTCCTTCCTATCAGAGCCTGCCAGGAGCTGAGGATCTCCGTGGAGTAGCAGACAGTGTTGTAAAAGTGTCCCCGATGATAAACTGAAATGCGCAGCTGTAAAGTCTGCAGGAAGCACACACAGTAAAGCAATTAAAGTGACGTCCTGCGTTTGGTCCCAAGGATGGGATGGATGAGGACCGGGGAGGACATTCATCCTTTACAATAAGTGTCAACTGACTATTAAAAATTAATTCACCAAGTTACAGTCAGCTCCTGGGGACACATCTAAATCATTTGAGCAATAAGGATCTGCTAATCTAGGACTCCACCCTGATCAGCACAGAGTAGATCTGTCCTTGACAATTGAGGTCTCTGGGTTCAACACAGACAAACCAACACTTCCCAGGGCTCCTACCTCTCTGTCCAATGCACTCTTCTCCCAGAGGAGTGAACCCTGTACAGGCAATGGGAAGGTTGGATCTTCTGTGTTTCTGTCACAGACCCATTGCTTGGAGCAGAGGGACAAGTAGGTCTAATGTGGCCCCAGGATAGGTGTGCAGCTACTCAGGCCAGCATTGGCTATGTGTGTATGTCTTCTGTAATGGGAGCACATGCTACCTGTGTATTCCATATTACATACTGACTGGCCCACTCTCATCTGACAATCTCACCATGCTCCCTCCTGATTGGCTCACACTCCATTCTGTACACTCTGTGGTCCCTCTTGATTGCCCCACGTCCATCCTGTTTGCCCATCCCTTACATTCTGACTGGTCAGTATCCTGTCGTATTTTGACAAGCCAGGATTCTGAGGCGTATTATTCTAATTGGCATGGTCCATAGGACCTAGAAGGAGTTGGCAATCCACCACCCCTCGCCGCTTTGTAGCATATTCCCAGAGGAGAGACTCTATGCAAAGCAGGACTATGACATCCTTAAGTCAATGGGAGTTTTTTTTTTTTTTTCAATACTCTCCAAGGAGAAAGGGCTCCTGGGGATCAGGCTAGGATCTGAAGGAGAAGTTCATGGTCTCTCCAAACCTTAAGCTCCCCTCACTGACACAGTTCTGCCTATGGGCTGCCATCTCCTTCATCAAGGGAGGACAGGACTCTTCTCCAGGAGCGGCTCCTTCCTGCTGCCATCCAGAGACAGACTGTGCAGTCCTTGAATCTCATCCCGAACTTCAGTTATAAAAGCCAGATGGGCATGTTCCCTGACCATCTTCTGAAACTGAGAAGTGACCCCTCCATCTCCTCCAGTCAATGTGCATCCTCCTGACGCCTCCCCCTGAGAGCCAGGGTGGGTCTCAGACCCCAGCTTGGAGGACCAATACCTAAAACTCCAAAGCAGCAGCTGTTCTCTAGGTGAAGGTTTAGAAAAAAGAACTGACCATGTAAGATTCACTGTCAGCCCAGGCTCAAGGACCCAGTAGCGTCGGAGCTGCTTAGTTCTATTATCTGTAACACGGGCTGATGATGATGGCGTAAGTGCCGTGGGGAGCATGGGAGTGCGGTCCGGGGGAATCACGTAGACAGTGATTAGAATCCTGTGCCAGTAGTAGTGCTGGCCCTGGTGGTGTGGGCTTGGGTAAGCGGGCCCCGAGGACATGAAAGTGGGAGAGCTGGCTCTGCCCCTTGCTGGCTGTGGCATTAGGCAAACTAGCCTGGGGCAGTGCTAGAGAGCTAGTGTGGATGGTGTGGGTAGGGGAGAGGCAGCAGGCTGACCCACTTAGCTACCACCCAGGTCCAGATCCAGACCTTTGAGTTGGCCCATCCCAACATCTACCTCATCTATGAACTTCTGGAGCATGTAAAGGGGCTGGCTGGTCCTGCAGATCCAAAGCTGCAGGACCTCCATGATACAGGGTAATAACATGATATCTGAGAGGAGTCCTGGTGAGAATTCAGGATTGGTTGTGTAGCAGAAGCCAGAGGCCTCAAACCAAAGCAATGACTCATTGCAATGAACATTTGCAAGTGGAGATGGTTGGATGAAAGGGTATACTTTGTGACACACCATGACACACTGCAACTTCCACAGTGAAATGTTTTATCTTTCTTTCTTTTTTCTTTCACCACCACCACTACCACCACCACCAGCAGCACCACCACCACCACCATCATCATCATCATTTATTTTATTTTATTTTTTTAAATTTTCTTTTAGAGGTGGTTGCAAGGGCAGAGGATAGATATAAGGGGCAGGGGAATGAATGGAATTGGGGTTCATGATATGAAATTCACAAAGATAGTTTTTTAAAAAAGAATCCAGTGCACAGGGAATAGACACCAGCAATGAGCCAGCTCCTATCACCTGGTGTCAATTTAGTCACTGGAAGAACAATTCTATCCAAGACACAGAAACCCAGCATCAATGCAGGTAGGCATACATTTTTTTGCAACCTACTTTTAATAAGGGTCCAACCTCTCCTCTAGCCAACCATCCAGCAGAGGGAATGGAAGAGAAAAGTTATTAGGATTTGGGGGAAGTGGGCCCGTTCAGCAATAGTTCTTTAGGGGGCAAGCTGGATCATCTTTGGCAGCAGTTCAGTCCCATGGCAAACACCAAACGCGATTCAGCAGCTGCAGACCAGTCCTCCAGGCAGGCAGACACCAGGCAAGAGCCAGCAACTGTAGTTGTTGAATCCTGTAGTTCTTCAATCCTGAGGAGAACGCAAGACTTGCCAAGCTGCCTGAGGTGAGGCCATGGAAATGGCTGCTGCAGGAACCTCACAAGCAGTTCTTGGTGAGTTTCTTTCGATGGTGGCGTTATCACAAGTTAATCTCAACAATGCTATGTAAGGCGAACCAATACATGCATAGCGTTAGCAAAGAATAGTGAGGCAGAGCAAACCAAACCAAGGCTCAGTGCTTCTCTCCCACTGTCTGTGGGGTCATATTTATGTTCCCTCATCCCGGAACCTTCCGTGTGTCTGCTATATCCAAACATCCTTTTGCCTGTGTCTCTTTTAGGAAAACACCCTTCCATATGTTTGCTTTAGCAAGACATCCTTTTATGTGTGTTCCCCAGCAAAGCATCATTTGACATAACTAACTTTCCAAAGGTGTGGCCTGCGCTATTTTCCCGCCGGCAGGAACACACGGACACACGCAGGATCCTTCTGCAGCAAACCTTTATTACCATGTGGCGAGGAGAGGGCGAGCCCTGGAAATGCACTGCTTATATACACCCTGGAGCGGCATGTTCACCTCTGATTGGCTGTTTGCTCACTACCTCATGAGACGCCTCGGGATAGGCTGTGACTTGGCGCTCTCTGGCCCTAGCACATGCGCAGATGGGCTGAGACTTGGCGCGCTCTGGCCCTAGGCACATGCGCAGACTACTTGTTACAAGGAGAAGACACCGGATGCTGGCGCCATCTTGTAATGGTGGCTGCCAGCTCGGGTGCGGCTCTCTACACAAAGGAAGTTTCCACTTCAAACGCATCCCAGTCCAGTTGGATAGAGTCAGCCAAGGGTACTCATGATGATATGAGAACTAACTTTGACTTGTGTGTGACCCAGGGGCCTCACATTCACATGTGCTCTAACCTCAGCAGAACTGTCAGCTCTCATTCGCATTCCCAGCTGCCGACAGTCAAGTCTCAGTCACTTGCTCGGGACCTGCATGGCTCAGGATGCTGGACAATGACCCATGTGTTCCTCTGGCTCCTCCCTGAGCACTATGCAGGTGCTTCCCCAGCATCCAGCACCGCTCACCTGCAGTGGGTGATGCTCAAGAACAGACAGGGGTGAGGTTAAGGTCATCAACCAGAGGAACAGCCAACATTTCCTCCCGCACAAACATGCTTATAGAAGCGAGACCACCAGCCTGGAATGACACCACACATAATGGGCTGGACCCTCTGCCATCAGTCACTACTCAAGAAAATGCCTTGCAGGCTTACACACAGCCTGATCTTATGGGGGTGTGTTTTCTCGGTTGAAGTTCCCTCTTCTCTGATGACTCTAGCTTGTATCAGTACTAACCAGCATAGTGTGCGTGTGTGTGTGTGTGTGTGTGTGTGTGTGTGTGTGTGTGTGTGTGTGATTGCTTGCTCTGATCCATTTCTCCAGCCCCAGAGCAGTAAGTTCTATTGACCTCAATTCACTTCTCAGACCACCTCTGTGGCTCAGCAGAGAGAGAGAGAGAGAGAGAGAGAGAGAGAGAGAGAGAGAGAGCTGGGCTTCATTAGTGTGAGAATGTCATTCCCACCGCCCCCACCTTTGCCTGAAAAGCCCAATTATGGCTCCTCAGAGGGCTCCAGAGTATGACAGTCCCCAGGGCCCCAGCAGGAGCTGGGGCAAGCTGGAACAGCTCTGGGCCTCTGAACCTAACTAGAGGGAGCTGGGGGCTCCAATGCAGAGGACCTGGACCTGACCTTAGTCCAGTCAGTACCAAGACCAATCCCAAAACACTCTAGGACCTTAGGATCCTGTACAGTGCTAGAAACTGAAGGCCATCTGAGATGTGGCCACGGGAGTGTCCAGGACTCCAGGGGAAAACTGTGATGGGGCTGGTGGCTCCTTCCTGGGACCAGAAACACCGATGCCAGCCAGCACCACACTGAGATGGAGAGAGTCCATCGCCTGTGCTGATCAGCGTCAAGGACAGTAAAGTCTCTCCTGGCCCAGTCACCCTTTTTCATTCCTTCATCAAGTGTGAGCTACTGAGATGATTTCTGCATCAACTATTGTTATCGATCACGTGTTTGCTTGCCAGGCCATTGGCCAGGGGAAAGAGACCTTCCACCCTGCATCATCTAAGCAGTTGAGCAAAAATGACCTCAGACCTTCTGTGAAAACGGCCTCCAAGTGCATCAAGGGCAATACATGGAATGCAAGATTGTAATTTCTCAGAGGAGAAAGGGAGCCATTTCTGCGACCTTGGCATAGGGGAGGCTGAATGCTGGAGCTGTAGAGGAAAATCGGTTGATTTCATCAAAGTTAAAATCCTTCGCTCTGCAGAAGACTGTATTAAGAGAGTGACAGGCCAGCCACAGCTGGGCAGGAAGCATCTGCAATTCATATGTGACAATGAGCGTGTGTGCAGAACATAAAAATAACCTCAGACGCAATAGCAACCAAACAAAGACCCCAGTGTTCTTTAACCGCCAAGCGTTGCGGACATTTTCCTCCGCAGGGTACAAGTAGCAAACGCACACGGGAAGAAACGCTCAGATTCCTGAGTTAGGAGGAAACTGAGGCTGAAGCTGCTAGCGGGGCCACACACCCACCGGCATGGCTCTTTGTTTGTATGTTTAAGAAAGGAGAGGAATATCTGGGTGTGGTGGTGCCTACCTTTAATCTCAGCATTCGGGACTCAGAGGCAGGTGGATCTCTGTGAGTTTTAGGCCATCCTGGTCTACATAAGAAGTTCCAGGACAGCCAGAAAAATATAGAGAAACTCTGTCTCAAAACACACACTACTAAATAACAAATAAACAAGAAAGGAGAGGAAAAGGAAATACCAATGCCATATGTGTCCGTAGGAAGTGTGTGAGGCGATATCTGGTCACTTGGAGCAGGCCCTGCAGTTTCTGATGGGCTAAACACCTCCCATGAGTCATAGCCCCAGACCCCCACTCAAAAGGGATAAAGACCTCCACATGGAGAAATGCTTCTGGTTTCATTTATGGCCACAGGCCCTGGATGTCCCTTACACTGTGGCTACATGTGGACGTATGGCCTATCCACTCAGCAGTCAAGGCTGATGGGGGAGGCAGGACAGGGTGGACGAGTCTGTCATGACTTAGGGCAGCCAAGGGAAGGAGAGCTCAGGCTCCACCAAGCTCCATTCCAGGTCCTGATGCCCTGGATGGCTGGGATGAGTGAGCAGAGTGCAGGTACCAGGGCTGCGGGATGGGGGACACAGGGCAGGTAGAGGGATGTGGGGCTGTGGGGACACTGCTCCTACACTTACAGAGAGCCACGAGCTGCAGAGCACAGAGTATAAGTTAAAGATGGAGGTGAGAGTGCGCTTTGTCTTCCACCAGCTGAGCCAAGAAGCGATTCTCCTGCAGTGCCCATGTGTGATGGCGTCTACTCTAAAGCTTGGGCACCCGTGAAATGGACCAGCGGGGCAGCATGCAAGGCTGCAGCATCCCGCCACAGAGTGGAGAAGACGCTGGCCTGCGTGTGTCTACAGGAAACATTTCCACAACACGTCCTTCTATGAACATGTTCGCTCTGGAATCACAGGTCAGGCTGTGAATAAGAGGAGAGGGAACCCACCTCTCACCACATGGGGACAGACAGGGAGCAGACCCACAAGGACAATGACGTTGCATAGTGATGAGTTCTCCTATTCTAAGTCATGTGGTCCAACTCTCTTGGGTCATGAAACCCAGACACACCAAAGTAATAGGAAATTCCTACATATGAGGAAAGCATGTTTGTCACCAATGTTAAATACATGAATCTATGATGCTCACTCTGCAGGGTGTGTTTTAAATTACATATCACATGGTGGAGGCAGGAATTCATGTAATAAGATAAACACCGAGTGCTGATGCTGTGTTATAAATTACATATCACATAGTGGAGGCGGGTATTCATGTAATTAGATAAACACAGAGCGCTGGTGCTGTGTTGATAATGTATCCGCCAACAACACAGGGAAACCTGATCCAGAAGAAATTGCTAATACACAATAACTATTTTGTAATTGGACTTTAACCCTGCAGGTATGGAGGAATGAGGAGAAAGCGGCCAGGGAGGCCAAGCTCCTGCTCTGGGGAGTCAGCTCTACAGAGTGACAGCTTTTCAGCTTCTCAGCACAACCTGGGCTACATGGGGAACCATGAGAATGAGTCTGAGGCGGGGCCTGTGAACTTTCCCTCTGCATTTCCTGACAGATGAGCCTGAGACTAGAGTACACAGGGAAAGTGGTGTGGGCGGCACACTGCTCCTTGGGTAGGAGACACCAGGTAGAGTGTGAAATGTCAGTGTTGACAAACCGGAGGGCTTGTGTCCTGCACAACCAGTCTCCGGATTTAAAACAAGAATATTAAATGTCAGCTCAAAAGTCTGAGCGAAGATACCTTTCAACATGCTGGGAGAGGTTCTGTAGAGCTGGAGTGAAGCCTGCTCGTGTAGGCTGGACGAGCATGCCTCCTGGCTAAGCTGATGTGCACCCCAGAGCCCGAGCAAGGATGGGAGAAAGGAGGGAGGGTAGGTCTGTGGGAGGACAGGACAGCTGTCTTCTGACCAGACTCAGAGGCAGGGCAGGGAGACACAGAGGGGGGAGGGACAGAGACCCAGATGCGACGGGGGAGGGGGAACTCAGTTGGAGGAGGACACAGTGTGCATACTTCCAGGTATCTTCCAGGTCTGGTGCTGTCAGCTAGGATGGTTTAGGATTCCAGGGAGCGAGTCCGCCCAGGTTAAGGATCCCAGTGTATAATTGAAACTGAACCCTATCTATGCCCATAGGTAAAGAAGCCATGTGTCGGGGCTGGGGAGATGGCTCAGTGCTTAAGAGCACTGACTGCTCTTCCAGAGGTCCTGAGTTCAATTCCCAGCAACTGTGTTGGATTCCCAGCACCTACAGGGAGACTCACAACTGTCAGCAAGTCCAGTTCCAGGGGATCAATGCCCTTTAATGATTTCTGAAGGTACCAGGCATAGATGTGGTACACAGATTCCAAGCAGGCCAAACACCCATACACATTTAACAAACAAACAAACAAACAAGTAAATAAACACATGAACTTTAGAACCCTGAACACAAAAAAGCATGAACCCCCTTTAACTTTTCTCCCTCCTACTGAGGGTCTGTCTCCAATCCTTCCCCACCCCACTTTTCAGGGACCCCTCAACATTTTATTTAATATCTGTCCCTTTCAGGAGGGTGGTGTTCAGCCCTGCGGATTATAGGAATAGGTAAGTGTTCACGAGCCAGCACGGTCATTTTCATGGATGACTTTGATGCACTGGGGGTGGCCGGCAGTGTGTTGTCGTGCATACATGGTGGTGTTGTCTTTCACAAAACTCCTCAGGTCAGGGTCTTATCCCAACCTCATGAACAGAGCAGAGTCTTTGGCACCATGTGGCCCGGGGGGGGGGGGGACAGAGCAAGCCTGAGATGACCCCAGATACTCAGAGACTCTGGGTACCATTACGATAAGCAAGTAAGTGGTGAAGAGATGGAAGAGAAAGAGAAACAGAATAGTGTGTGCACAATGAGGAACTGGAGACCCGAGGGCGTCGAGGTACAGCCCGTTGTTTGTAGCTGGTGACCTCACCTGAGGCTATGAGGTGAGGACTTGGCTGTAGAGAGCCACGCCCGAGCTGGCTCAGTCGCCATTACAACATGGCGCCGGCATCCGGTGTCTTCTCCCTGTAACAAGTAGTCTGCGCATGTGCTAAGGGCCAGAGCGCGCCAAGTCACAGCCTATCCCGGGGCGTCACATGAGGTAATGAGCAAACAGCCAATCAGAAATGAACACGCCGCTCCAGGGTGTATATAAGCAGTGCCTTTTTGGGGCTTGGGGTCTTCCTCTTAAAGATGCAATAAACACTTGCTGCAGAAGGATCCTGGTGTCCGCGTGCGTTCTTGCTGGCGAGACGATTGCGCGGATCACACTTGGCCTGTGCTGCCTCGTAGGGTCTAGTCTAGCTCCGAAGCCCGGCATCAGTGGGGCACGGTGTGGGCAGCGGGTACTGTCTGTTACCACCAAATGCCATACAGAAGTCTCTGGGTCGGGGTGCCGCCTGGGGCCATGTTGATATCTGAGGGCTGTGCCGAGCTAGCCTCACCCCTAGCTAGGCAGTGTGGGAGAGCTAGCCCGAGGGTGAACTGGCCTTGACCCTCTCCTGGACAGTGCAGGAGAGCTGGCCCTGGTGGTATGGATGCCAGAGAGTTGACAGGCTGACCAACACAGCCACCACCCAGGCCCAGATCCAGGGCTTTGAGTTGGCCCATCCCAACCTCTACCCCATCTATAAAGTACTAGAACATGTGAAGGGGCCGGTCCTCTAGAACCAAAGCTGCAAGCTATCTGAGAGGAGTCCCAGTGGGGGTCCAGTACCCATAGTGTAGCAGAAGCCAGAGGCCTCAAATCAGACCAACGACTCACCGCCATGCCATAGACATTGACCAGAAAAGCTATTTGGGCAAAAGGGTATACTGTGGGGGCACACTATGACACAATGCAGGTTCCATGGCAAAGGTTTTTGTTAGTTTGTTTTCTTTTGAGGGGAGGTTGCAGTGGTGGAGGGCGGATCCCAAGGGAGATGGGTAGGATTGGGGTGCATGTTGTGAAATTCACAAAGAATCAATAAAAGGCAAAACAAACAAACAAACAAGCAAACAAACAAAGCCCACCAAAGTCAAGGCTTGGAGCTGACCAGGATGTAGTCGGCATGGATCTGGGACCCCACCAGTTTTTCCAGAGTCTTTCCAGGACAGTGTTCTCAACGTTGCTAATGCTGTGTGACCCTTTAATACAAACGTGAACCCCTTTTCTTTTCTTCTCATGTTGTAGTGACCCCCCACACACCATAAAATTATTTTGTTGCTACTTTGTAACTGTATTTTGTTGAATCATAATAGACATATTTTAGAGCTAGAAGCCTGCCAAGGGGTAGAGAGCCACCGGGTGGGAATCAGGTCACTGTTGCTGGAGCAGGCGGAGAAGCAAGCTTGCCGGGCTCACTCCAGTTTGTCCTCTGAGGCAGCATCCACAGGGTTTCCTGGAGGAGACCAAGTCGGTCCCTCTTCCACATGTTGTGTGACACTAGCCTTTTCTCTGGTCTCTCACAGGAAGTTTAACAACTTCCATCCTATTAATTACTAGGACGAAACCCAGAATCAAAAAATAAATAAATAAATAAAAACCTTGGATTTCAAGCTTTCGTTTTCTCTGAACACAGTTTAACTTCCTTTCCCTCCAGAATTAGAAATCCCATTACCAGCACTTGCTCTGCTGTAAATGGCTAATTGCTGCCTCTCATTAATTAGCGAGAGGCCTGTGGCTGTGTCTCAGCCTCACAGCAGGAGGGGCAGTCACTCAGAAAATGAGGCTTGGGTGATGAAAATAGGCTGTCACACTGGGAGAGCCCCCAGGGAAAGCATCTCTGGGGGACGAAATCCCAGCTGAGCAGAGGCACAAAGACAGAGCTCACTCTCTGCCCCTGAGGCCACCCATGAGGGTTCCTTGCACTCTGCTTGCTGGCTTGGCCTTCCCTGGGGACTCCCCAAGCTGCCCAGGCCTGAAAGCCGAGGTGCTATCTTGGGTGCTGGGTGGTGGTAGTCTCACCCATGCCTGAGTGGAGGACTGACCTCTCAGCATTTGCACATTAAGTCCTATACTTATCCCAGTAACTGCCTATCAGGTCCTCCTCACTATTCTCCCATATTTCAGATGGGAAAACAGAGGTCTAGAGAGGAAGACTGGACCAGCTGCTCCCCAACTGCAGTGGAGAAAGATTTGAACTCAGGCTGCTGGGTCAGAAACTGCTGCCTGGCCTGGCTGTGCTCCCTCTTAGGAAATGGCCCCTGTCCTTCAGATCCCCAGATCTAGGCCCTTGACTAATGCTTAGCAGACTGAATGCTCACAGACAGTCTCTCTCAGCAGAGAGGTCTGAGTCATCACCATGGTCACTCTGTGCACTCACTGGGTGTCTTTATGGAGTGTGAAAGCTACCCAGTTCCCTTCTGGGAA
>JADRCD010211754.1:0-12864 GCA_019843815.1 Montemys delectorum | reverse complement strand
CCCCCAACCACCAGTGTCCTAATAAGTTTATCTGCCTGTTCCTCTCGACAGGCTACCCAATATTTCTTATTGTGTATAAATTCCCGTGTCCTTGTTATTTTGTCCATATGTCTGAGCTTTACTGAGATCAGCATATAGCATTGTGCCTCATTTCAAATATGTCATCACTTCATTATTCACTTTTCTACCTGGTTTCTGAGGCTTTCTAGGGCATCTTCCCTACATTGGATAAAAAGGGTTTCCCAGTCAAGCCCTTTGAAAGATTTATAAGAAAAGCAAGTGACAGGCAATTGCTTGGTCTGACCTTTGCTCCCAAGTCCTCCTTGGACAAGACAGGAAGAGAGAGATTCATTTTCATTCCGTTTGGCTTTGGTAAGTATTTACTGTAGATTAGGTAGTCTGCCTTGTGTTTGAAAGAAAAATGCAACTATTAACCTTTTACCTTTTTTGTAATTATTCCAGCATCTTTTCTTGTCTGTGGTGTCTGAACTCCCCTGTTCTGCCACTGTGTTCTCTGCAGGCCATATACAGGCCGAATGATAGCAAGAAGACAGTTCACTCTTCCAAGAAGACAGAGCACCACTCCTGTTAATCACGGGGTATTTGGCTTGAGTTTTGCAGTGTTTCTGCTATAAGGCAGGTAATGCTGAAGAGGTCACGCGGTTTGCGTAGTCCCGATTGATTGATGACTTCTTAAGGGTTGGAAGGCAGGTCTAATGTGAGACTCAGGTCTTCCTCTACATCTGGGCAGGGGGTTGGTTTACAAATGAGGATGCACAGCCCCATAAGGGATCGTACAACAAATCACAGTCAGGAAACATGGTGTTTGGCTGAGTCTGATAAGCAAGGCAGTGGGAAGATAGAAAGCAGTTAAGCAAAATATACTCTCGGACTCACTGCAGACTATGGCCTTATCTTGTCGGTATTAATGCTGATGGGATCCCATCTCAATGTAAGCTTATTGAGGCATTCCTGGGACCAACAGTGTTTTCCAGTGGGAAGATCACTGGATTTTGTCGGGCCTTCTCAAGTATAAATAGCTGTGGGTCTGCAGGTAATTTCAACATCAGTTTCAGTACACAAGGGGCAATTGGGAGAGACTGGTTAATTCCCTTTTGGCTATGACCTTAATATCCCCTTAGCATAAATTGGGTAAATTGTTGTTGACGTCTCCACCAGTGTCTTTGCACTTTGCATATTATTTGCTATAATTTGATTGTGTGTTCATGGAAAGTAGAAAATATTAACCAAAAAAAAAAAAAAAAAAAAAAAAAAAACCCTACATTTCAAAATGTGCCTCAGCTCAGTTGAATTGTTTCTGTTCTGCAGCTCAGGTAACTTTGTCTTAGTTATTAGCCAGTTGTAACCCTGTTACATTACTGTTTCTTTTTCTGGTAAAAGGCAGTGACAGTCTATATCTCAATGGGTAAAGGTTATGAGAATTAAAAGATAATAATGCCAAGGTATATGTAAAAATGCCCAATTAAGAAAATGACCTTTATTGCAGAGGGCAAAGACTTCCCTTTTGTGGGAAGTTGATGTGCATTTTTTGTGTAAATGCTGGCAAGAAATTCTAGGCCTGTGTTGGTGAAGCAACCATTTGTTCAACGTGGCCTAGCTTCTTAATTAAAGGCCTGCTGGCCCAAGAGGAGGATTGCCGGAACAGCAAAGCGGAACACACTCACAGTACCTTGTCTCTCTAGCAAAGCTGCATAGATCCCAGTCTAATTTCACTAAAGCAAGTAAGGTGACATCTTACCTCAGCGATAGATAGACTCAGGCAATCAGGATCTTAAATGGCGATCTGTGGTCATTATATATGTAAGTGCATGGGAGAAGAAATTTTAGCTTAGATTCATGAATGTTTGCTACTCCAGCTAGCCTGAAATGAGTTTTCCTTCAGCCCCGTGGTCATTGAATCATATAAAAGCCACAAATGACATTCTAAGGAAGTGTTACAACCTATGGTTACAACCTGGACTTTAGAAGAAAGAGGTGCTATGCTTGCTCCTGCTTCCCAGCTTAGTAGCTCTGTGAGCACTCCCGGAGCCTGACAGTTACATCTTCCTGTACTGTCATGGCTCTGGTTCCCACTTCCCCGGGCATTTGTAAAGACATGGTAGGTATAAAATGGTAGTCTACAGGGCACTGCTGAAATCATATGTGAACTGGATAATGGACCTGAAAGCTACTCTCATTTGTGCCACAAGGATGGCAGGAAGTGGTGAGGGAGCAATCTCTACTTTACCACCAAAGGAAAATTGTTTAGTAACTCACAGAAATCCCAAATGAAAGACAGGAGCAGTTTGTAATGTCAAATGCATGGGCTTTTGACTTCTATACTATTGAAATCAGATGTTCCCTCGAGTGATTTACTGTTTACTTGGTTAAACCTATGACAACATTGCATATTTTCAAAAAATAATAGGGCCTGAGATAATATTTATTCACCCTCCTGCTCATTAAACACAAGAGACATCACTGTATTATCAGCAATAGTTGTATGAATAATGAGTGGGAGGACAGATCAATCATGAGCCTCACAGTCAGTTAGCTTGTATTCTGGCTGCCAAAATAAAATAATGCAAACCATACAAACACTGAGTGATAAGACAAATGGTCTAAGGCAAAGTATGCTAAGGGTTGCAGCAAAAATGCTGGCAGAGGGACTGTCGCTGTTAAAGTGCCTTCTAAGTATGGGTGACGTGACAAACAAAGCATGTTGTAAAAGGGAAGAGTGGGATTGTACCAACAAATTAAAACCAGAGCAGAGTAAGAAGGCCGAAGATCTAAAGAAGTCCACTCGCCCTGTAAGTATTAAGGGTTCATTATCCAGGGCTGAGCTTCATCCTTTCGTTGACCACATGAGGCTCAGTGAGGCTGCATTTGTGATGGTGAGAGCAAAAATACAATTAGTTGGAGTCTCTGATTTGGTATTGTCCCCTAAATTATTTTTCTGCTTTGGAAAACCATAAAATAATGTGATAGTACTTCTCAAAAACGTAAACTAAAGGACCTTGTCCTCTTTTACTTTGTACTAGAGTTTCACTCTTTTTTTTTTTTTTTTTTATTTTTTTTTCTGGAAGTTTCTACAGTTCACAATTGCTGCTTTTGCCCCGTAACAAGACATGCTGGTAAGAAAGCTCAGTTGTTTTGCCTTGCCCTTTTTACCTCTAAGCTACTAACACCAAGTTAGTCTGATGTGCCTGCTCAAACTATTCTTGGACCATCTTAGGAGTACAGGTACCTTCCAGAAAGCCTCCTGTGTGAGTAATAAACATTTTTTATGTTTGTTTCTTGTGAAAGTGGTACTATTGACTTCAATACTGGAAATAAGTTGGTGGTTTAAAAAAAAAAAAAAAAAGTTCTACCTTTGGGGATGGCTACAGCAGTTGACACAGCAAGCTGGGGGATGAGCCAGTCACTACTACTAGGTGTCTCTCAGCATTTGGGTCTGCTTGCTAGCTGGTTGTGGAAGGATAGAATGCCTTTATCACCCGGGCTGTGCCAAATGAGCCCTACAAACCATCAGAGATACACTCGCTAGGTTGGAAGATACGGTGGCCAGTTAGGAACAAAACACTAATAATGCTCATAATGTGTCAGCCCAGACCCGAGCTGTGACCGACAAGAAGACTCACAAGAATGACTCTTAGCCTGCAACTGTAGTCAGTTGTCCCTAACAAGCATGAACCCCATTCTGTGCAACACTCACAGGAAATGATATAGCCCGTGCACTGTGGGGGCCTGTAAGTCACTCATGTAGAGGAAAGCCCATACTCCTAAAAGCAGATGGGTCCAGATGACTGCAGATGGGTCCAGAATGTGCAAGTCTGATGATTCCCAGCATTAGAGCTGATGTTTGAAACCCAGATATCAGATCTACTTGTAGAAGACATGCAGCCATAGCACCCATGCAGTGTGGCCAGCGGATGAATTCAAAACTGACTTAAGCCAAATAGCCTTAAGGCCTTTTAAGTAGCTATTATAAGTCAGAGGAGATCCTGCTCCTGCTGATAACTGATCTCTGACTAGAGGAGGAAACTTAAGCAGGTTAGCTAGGACTCCCAACCCTGCTATAGCCAATAATTGCCCAAACACTTTAATACGGAAGGACAAACAACAGCAACAAAACAAACAGGTCCAGAATTTGACCCAGTTGGAACTGGACACTTTTCTAAAATGATTTCTATGGCCACACATAAACAAGATGAAAACTGCTAAGTGGCTTTTATATCTCTTCAACCTGCCTTATAAACTTTTTTTTAAAAATTTACTATTATATGTAAGTATGTGTAAGTAGCTATCTTCAGACACTCCAGAAGTGGGCACCAGATCTCTTTACGGATGGTTGTGAACCACCATGTGGTTGCTGGGATTTGAACTTAGGACCTTTGGAAGAGCAGTCAGTGCTCTTAACCACTGAGCCATCCCTCCAGCCCTGTAAATAAACTTTTAACAGTTGCAAAACTTGGCAAAATTCTGTGCCCTTAATAGGTGGAGCTCAAAGTATAGCTATATCTGAGAATTTCCCTGTATTTAAACAGGGTGCCCTGTAATCTCAGGGCATCTACTGAGAACATTTCAGGACAAGCAAGGAAGAAAACTAGGTATGTCTCATTTCAGTGAACAAGATTACAGCCTTGACTAAATTTCCCATCACCCATGGCACCCATTACTGTGCCTATCCCATAGTAGGCATGGACATGCTGACCTAATGAGTAATAAAGGACAATTAAGTCTTGGATGCTAAGAAGTTGCCTTGCCAAAATGGGACTATATGGACTTTCCCATCCTCCTGTTAAGTAAAATGGTTAATATGGTCTGGTTTAAATGAAAAGAAGGCCTGTGAGGTTTGAAATCCATACCTACTTAGAGAAGAATTATTATCCCCCACAACTTCACCACCTAATGGCTCACTTTCCACTGTTCTTAAGCGTACACATAACAAATGGCTCCTCACAGTGGCTTGTTGTAATCCTCATGCTGACAGTACACCTGCTAAGGCTACCATGCCAATTATTGTCAATATTACTAGTTCTATCTGATTACCAACTGGTAAATACTTTGCAGTTGTAGGTCTGAAAAGGGTGTTACGTTTCTGTGCCTGTTTTAGCAGCCTGAGCCAGTGTACCTTCCCCTTCAGTGGACACAGTACCCTTTTACTGTGACACTTGTTGGGAGGGTACCTCAAGGGCTTTGCCCTCCTTCAGTCTCTGAATACATATCTCAACCACATTCATCTTTCTTCAGGAGCATGGTGATGACATCACATTGATCACATCCTTAATCATGGCTCAGAACCATGCTTAAAGGGATCTGATGCCCTCTTCTAGAATGTCTGAAGACAGCTACAATGTACTCATATACATAAAATACATAAATAAATCTTTTAAAAAACAAAAAACATGATTTAAAATAAAACTTATTGCCACATTAGTCAACTTTCTAAAAAGTCTAACTTTTGAAGACAACATATATCTTGTTTCATGTTTTACTTAAGCACATTTGTCTAATGACTCACAAACGGGCCCACCTTAACTGGGCTTCTGTGCAACAAAAGGCTCTGGAGTTGTAATATAGTCTTACATGTCAATGCTTTGGAATTTCTCGGGCCTGCTGAAGTCTATGAACCTGATTGAATAGCTGTAAGTTATCTCTTTACATCTGATACCTCCTTAGCTCCATGCTATTAGAGTAGAATTACTGGCTACATACTGAGCTATTCTAGTATGGGTTGGATGCCATGAGATCTGAGTCTGAGAGTTTTTACATTTAGTTGCCTGTTAAACTTTGAGCAATGAAAACCACATCTGAAAGCTCAGTAAAGGATGTTTGCTATACAATAGAGCCATATGGCATAGTCCATCTGTTGTAGAAGGATTCCTCCCTTGCTGGTACGTTGGTACTGGTGAAAGTTGTTTCATTCTCAGACCCTTGGATTTTACTAAATTAACAACAAATCATGTTTATATACTTCACAAATGGTGTACCACCATGATATGTAATGAAGCTTGTTGGAAAGCTGTCAGTGTGTAGGCCTGAGCTGGAATGTCCCTGAGAACAGAATACAACTCAGGAATAGGCACATGTGGGTCTTTAAGCACTGGATACCCTTGCCTACAATCAGCCTCATTTGCCCAGGACTACATCCTCTTGGACCACTGCCAGTGATCTGCTCCTCTTTTGTACCAATGGCATAAAAAAACAGGTCCCTAGCTAAGTTTGCCTCTTTGGAAGACAACACTGAAGTGCTTTCCATTATGTAAATGAACATTAGCTGCACAATAATCCATCTATGTATAGGCATTCCTTACTCTGTCCAGCTGTCCAGACATGACTATCAGTGAGAATGCACTCGTTTCCCCTCTCATAGTTCACCTCGTGTAAAAGTATTTACTGGAACTTTCACTTCCAGATTCACCATGGAGCCATAACTGTTACTTAATCAAGTTCAAATTCCATTTAACAAAACAGTGCATGTTTCAGCCATCAAATGTCAGGAGTAGATTACAATAAAGATCCTGAATCTAGCTTTGATAAAAATTGCAGAAATCTTTCAAGCCCTATGTCCTTCTCTTTCTCTTTAGCCTCCTATCTGAGCAAACTGATAAAAAAGCATAAGCATTTCCACCTTGGCTGCTAGAGCAGAGTTCAAACTAGGTAAGTCCCATACAAGCCATGGTACCAAGTACAGCCCCACTGTACACTCTGGATCACCACAACTGTATAAAAGCCAAACTGGCTGAACAAGGAGGACATCAATGTGCATGCCACAATGGATGGGGAAAAGCCCATGAGGCTTCAGTCTTATTTAAGGAACTACAGGCAGTTGATTAAAGCTCGGGGCAGGAGATATACACCCTTGAAATAAGATTTGATGAAAAAGAGAGGCCATGAATTTGAGGGAGAACAGGAGGAGTATACTTTTAACACCCCTCATGTAAAAATTATTGGAGAGATCAGGAATTCAAGGCCCTTACCTAAACATAATAAAAGCAATATACAGCAAACCATCACTCAATGTCAAATTAGATGGAGAGATACTTGAAGCAGTCTCACTAAAATCAGGAGCAAGACAAGGCTGCCCACTCTTTCTGTATCTATCTATTCAATATAGGACTCAAATTTCTAGCTAGAGCAATAAGATAGAAAAAGGAGATCAAGGGGATACAAATTGGAAAAGAAGTCAAGGTACCACTATTTTTGAATGATATAATAGTATAGATAAGAGGCCCAAAAAAATCTACCAGAGAACTTCTCCAGCTGAAAAATAACTTCTTCAGCCAAGTGGCTGGGTATAAAATTAACTCAAACAAATTGGTAGCATTCTTTTATACAAATGATAAATGGGCTGAGAAAGAAATTAGGCAAATAACACCCTTCACAATAGCCCAAACAGTTTAAAAATCTTGGCATAACTCTTATAAAGCAAGTGAAAGATCTGTACAACAAGAACTTCAAATCCCTGAAAAAAGAAATATAAAAACACCTCAAAAGATGCAAAGTTCTCCCATGCTCATGGATTGGTAGGATTAACATAGTAAGAATGGCCATCCTACCAAAAGCAATCTACAAATTCAACCCAACCCCCATTAAGATTCCCACACAGTTCTTCACAAACATGGAAAGAGCAGTTCACAATTTCATATAGAAAAACAAAAACAAAACCAAGATAGTGAAAATAGTTGTTAACAATAAAAGAACTAAAGAACTTCTGGGGGAATCACCATCCCCGACTTTTGTACTACAGAGCAATAGTGATTAAAAAAAACAAAAACAAAAACAAAAACCACAAAAAAACAAAACAAACAAACAAACAAACAAATAATATGGTATTGGTACAGAGACAGAAAGGCCAATCATTGGAATAGAATTGAAGATGTAGAAATAAAACCACACACCTATGGTCACCTGATCTTTGACAAAGAAGCCAAAATCATCCAATGGAAAAAAGACAGCATTTTCAACAAACAGTGCTGGTTCAAGTGACAAACAGCATGTATAAGAATGCAAATTGATCCATATTTCTTACCTTGCACAAAGCTCAAGTCCAAGTTGATCACGGACCTCAACATAAAACCAGATACACTGAATTGAATAGAAGAGAAAGTGGGATAAAGCCTGGAACTCATTGGCACAGGGGGAAATTTTCTAAGCAGAACTCCAGTGGCTCAGGCTCTAAGATCAACAATTGATAAATTGGACCTCATGAAACTGAAAAGCTTCTGTAAGGCAAAAGACACAGTCAATAGGACAAATTGACAACCTACAGATTGGGGGAAAAAAATTTCTCCAACCCCACATCCAATAGAGGGCTAATATCCAAAATATATAAAAGAAACTCATGAAGCTAACTTCCAAAAAATCCCAGATAACCCAATTAAAAATTGAGGTAGAGAGCTAAGCAGAGACATCTCAACTGAGGAATCTTGAATGGCCCAGAAGCACATAAAGAAATGTTCAACAGGGCTGGAGAGATGGCTCAGCGGTAAGAACACTGACTGCTCTTCCGAAGGTCATGAGTTCAAATCTCAGCAACCACATGGTGGCTTACAACCACCTGTAATGAGATCTGACTCCGTCTTCTGGTGTGTCTGAAGACAGCTACAGTGTACTCATAATAAATAAATAAATAAATAAATAAATAAATAAATAAATGAAATGTTCAACATCCTTAGTCATCAGGGAAATGCAAATCAAAATAGCCCTGAGGTTTCACATTGCACCAATCAGAATGGCTAAGATAAAAAACTCAGGTACTCAGATGCTAGCAAGGATGTAGGAAAAGAGGAACACTCTTCCTCCATTGCTGGTGGGATTGCAAGCTGATACAACCACTTTGGAAATCAATCTGGTGGTTCCTCAAAAAATTTGAAATAGTTCTAAAGTTCTGAAGACCCAGCTATACCACTACTGGACATATACCCAAAAGATGCTCCAACATGTAAGAAGGACATGTGCTCCACTATGTTCATAGCAGTCTTATTTATAATAGCCAGAAACTGGAAACAACCCAGATGCCCCTCAATGGAAGAATGGATACAGAAAATGTGGTATATATAGATAGTGAAATACTACTCAGCTATTAAGAGTGAGATCATGCTGAGTTTTTCAGACAAATAGATGGAATTAGAAAATATAATCCTGAGTGAGTTAACCCAGACCCAGAAGGACATACATAGTATGTACTCACCAATAAGTGGATATTAGCCCAAAAGCACAGAATACCCTCGATACAACTCACAGACCATATGAAGCTTAACAAGAAGGAAGGCCAAAGTGTGGATGCTTCAATCCCACTTGGAAGATGAAAGAAAATAATCACAGGAGGTAAAGGGAGGAAAGGTCTTTGGTGGGAGGGGGAAGGGGAGGGGGAGGGAAAACCGGGGGCAGATTCAGGTACAGGAAGAGACAGGAGAGAAGTCCAGAGGGCCAGGAGAATGAATAGAAATATATAGCAGATGGGGTGGGGAACTGGGAGTTGAGGGGGGGGGGGGTGGGGGACCAGTAGAAAGTCCCAGACGCCAGGGATGCTAGAGGCTTCCAAGACCCAATGGGAATGACATTAGTGGAAATACCCAACAGGGGAAATAGAACCTGAAGAGACCACTTCTAGTAGATAGGCCCTCAGTTGAGGGAAAGGGCCACTCAAAAATTTTAACCCAGAACTGTTCCTGTCTAAAGGAAATGTAGAGACAAAAAATGGAGCAGAGAATGAAGGAAAGGACAACCAGAGACTGCCCTACTGTTGGTGGGATCCACCCCATTCACAGACAGGAATCCAAGAAATGCTTCAAGACAGGAGCCTAGTATGGCTGTCCTCTGAGAGGCTCTTCTGCCAGCGTGTGACTAAGACAAATGCAGATACTCACAACCAACCATTGGACTGAGACTGAGGACCCCAATGGAAGAGTTAGGGAAGGACTGAAGGAGCTGAACGGGATTGCAACCCCGTAGGAAGAACAACAATATCAACTAACCAGACCCCTCAGAGCTCCTAGGGTTGAAACTACCAACCAAAGAGTTTACATGGCTGTGTCCAGGGCTCCCACTACATATGTAGCAGAGGATTGCCTTATCTGGCATCAATGGGATGGGAGGTGCTTGGGCCTATGGAAGCTTGTTGCCCCAGTGAAGGTGGATGCTAGAGGGGAGAGGCAGAAGTGGTTGGGTGGGTGGGGGAGTACCTTCTTAGAGAAAAAGTGGAGGGAGGAAAAGGATGGGGGATTTTAAGAGGGGGAATGGGAGGGGGGGATAACATTTGAAATGTAAATAGAAAAAATAATCAAATAAATAAATAAATAGATAAAGAGAGAAGTATTCCAGGGGGTGTGGGAAGAGAAAGGGGAAGAGAGGAATGTTGTAATTAAAATACAATCACAAAAATAAACAAAAAGCTGAACTAGTTTTCTTCCCTGCTCTCTGAAGCTCTTGGGAGCACCCTCTGGTTTTCTTCAAAAGCTTCATTATAGAAGCAATATATCATTTCATATCCTATAATGTGTATGTTTTATTATCAGCCTCAATATTACTTAGTGTGTGGGGGTGGGTGCACTCCCCTACTTGAGAGAGACAACAAAGTTTTAGAGTTGAATATTGAAAATGATTTCATAATATGATATATGAGAATGTGGTTAGGTTTCATTTCAGAGCAGCCACATGTGGAATGACATTCAATATTGAAACTTAAAAATACTAAGCCTATAAATCTCTTAAGCCTCGGGGTGTGAAAGTTGTTTGACTTGCTTAACGATTCTGTAAAGACATCAGGAATAAAGTTAAAAGGCATGGCTTGTGGATAGGATCCACATAATCATCTCACCTGATCCGGAACTTAGAAGCTGGAACTAGGAGAATACACTTGCACTAATTGATACATTGGGAAAAAGGTCACAGAATGAGGAACACATGTACCAGAGCCAGTAATTGCTAAAGAAATGAAGAAGAAAAAAAAAAATCAAACAAAACCCTTCCATTCTAAGGACAACTGCCAACAGATAAACTTTTTTTCTCATCAGTGATATCCAGTCATTTGGTATGTATGGAGACTATTCTTAAATATCTTATAATGTTTTGCACAAATAAAACTGAGCCCAAACTGAACAGCATAAGCAGCCTTTCTGAATGCAATAAAGACTATCTAAATAAAATGTCAAAAGTAATACAGAGTCTGGTGGAGGAGTAGCTCCCCAGAGAAACAAACTGCAAATAGGAACTTAACTTTTATTCTGGGAGATATTGTCTTCTGTGATATCAGTATCTTTTGCAACTGGGTCTCAAATCTCTTATTTTTCAAGTCATAGCCTTTTCCACATTGGAATGGTGTATATCTAATTGCCTTTTAGTTTTACCAATTTTATCGTCTTACAAGCCCAGACTCAGCATGCACAAGCTGACCTCAGCTCTGCCATATCTGACGCCCATTCCTCGCTTCCCCTAAGGAGCACCAGCAGCCATTTAGGCTGCAGAGCTTGGAGGCCTGGAACCTTCTCTAGCCATTTTATTACTTCTTTCCTTCCACTTCTGGTGATTCATAAAGCTCTGTTTGCTAAAGCTAGCACATAGTTTGAGTTACTCCCTGTGTCGAGTATCCGTTATGAAGGAAGGCTTAGTTTTCAAAGCTTGGAAGCAGTGAACCCTTTAGTATATGAACCTAGGTGGAATGCCCTTAGGAAATTGAAAGAATGCCCTCAAAAGGCAGTTTTTAATGATGCTCCTTATTAATTTTCTGGTGATAATTAATATTTTTTAAGGCTGTATCTAGTCTCATCTGGTCCTCTCATTTCTAACTGTAATTTCTTGCCCCAATGTAAGCAGCTACCACTTCTATTCACAACTCATCCCTCTGAACACCAAAACAAAGATTTCTGATTGATTTGAGGGCTTTGAAAGTCCAAAACAGTGAGTTAAATAAACATCTTTTTTTATGTAGCTTAGGTCAAATTCTTCTGATTGTGCAAAGCTAGCTCATCATTATACATTAACCTAGCAATTGAATATTTTTTCACATCCATCTATTCTTTTCTTTATCCTCTGGACAATGGAACATTAGGCTGCTCTTGTTTCTGACCTTGGAACACTACTGTAAAAGCTTCCTAGATTAGATTTTCTTGATTCTCTCTGACTTGTTTCACTTTAGAGAATCATCTCAACTATGAAATTACTGGAAGTCATCTTCCTTTCTGGATTCACCCTTTCTTTGTCTTGATGCAAAAATCACACAGGAAGAGAAGAATGCTCAAGAATGCATTTTTTCTGGCTGAGAAACACCTAAAGAAATGTTCAACATCCTTAGTCATCAGGGAAATGCAAATCAAAACAACTCTGAGATTCCACCTCACACCAGTCAGATTGGCTAGGATAAAAGACTCAGGTGACAGCAGATGCTGGAGAGGTTGCGGAGAAATAGGAACACTCCTTCATTGCTGGTGGGATTGCAAACTGGTACAACCACTCTGGAAATCAGTGTGGCAGTTCCTCCGGAAATTGGACATAGTTCTACCAGAGGACCCAGCCATACTACTCCTGGGCATATACCCACAAGATGCTCCATCATGTAATAAGGACACATGCTCCACCATGTTCATAGCAGCCTTATTTATAATAGCCAGAAACTGGAAACAACCCAGATGTCCCTCAACAGAGAAATGGATACAGAAAGTGTGGTACATCTACACAATGGAGTACTACTCAGCTATTAAAAACAATGAATTTATGAAATTCTTAGGGAAATGGATGGATCTGGAGAGTATCATCCTGAGTGAGGTAACCCAATCACAAAAGATCACACATGGTATGCAATCTCTGATAAGTAGTTATTAGCCCAGAAGTTTGGGATACAGGAAGAACGACCCACAAACC
>JADRCD010211753.1:0-22461 GCA_019843815.1 Montemys delectorum | reverse complement strand
TAGTAATTTATGCAAATTCAGATAAATTGAAATCATGTAACTTTTCTCATCATAATCCAATAAAAGTTTTAAAAAAAACATAATGGAATAGCTGGAAATGTACCTCTGATCAGCTATGTGGCCTGTGGCTTCTTTTGGTTACTAAACTGTAGGATGTGAAACTTGCACCTCTGTTGTATTTTCTGTTTCTATTCTATTCTGATAGAGGAGTAATTTCAGGACAGATCATTTTGTTTTAGAGTTTTGCCTTAGTCCAGAGCTTTTGTCTGCCAAACAGTTGTATTTGACATATGCCAATACCTATATAAAAAATTTCAAAGCAAGACATATACTATATTTTTTATCTAATTACAGAAACACAAAGGCATTTATAAGGACTTACTTAAGCATTAAAAAATATAAAGAAAACATTGTAAATCCTTATTGTTATGATTTAGATCCAGTTCAAAGTTTATACGATGGAAAACTTAATCCCCAAATTTGTGTGTTGATAGTGTTTGAAAATAAGATTTTTATTTTACTTTTTGGAGGCAATTATGGTTAAGTAATAAGGGTAGGACTCCCACAATGAGATTAGCGGCTTGATAAGAAGCACTCTCGCACCACTGTTGATGCCTCTTACCATGCCCTGGTATAATAAAGCTCTCATCAGATGAAGCTACCTTGGCTGACCTAGTCTCCAGAACTGTAAAAAATAAATTAATTTTCTTCAGGTGTTACACAGTTTATGGGGCTATGTTATAGATCACTAAAATTACACCAAAACATATATCAACTGAATACAAATTAAATTAATATACTCTCACATTACCGAAGAAACTTAAAAGTCCCAAGAAAGCTGGTGGTAATGTTGTTCATGAATTGTTATTTTTAGATGATAAAATGTGTAACAAGGGGTAGAGAGATGGCTCAGTGGTTAAGAATTCTTGTTTTGGGATTGGAGAGATGGCTCAGTGGTTAAGAATTCTTGTTTTGGGATTGGAGAGATGGCTCAGTGGTTAAGAGCACTGAGTGCTCTTCCAGAGGTCCTGAGTTCAATTCTCAGCAATCACATGGTGGCTCACAACCATCTGTAATGGGATCCAATGCATTCTTCCAGTGTGTCTGAAGACAGAGACAGCGTACTCACAAAATTTCAATAATAAATCTTTTAAAAAATGTTCTTTACCAAATTGGAAAACCTAAAAGATATGGATAATTAAAAATAAAAAGAGTTCTTGTTTTTGCAGAGGACCTGAATTTAGTTCCCGTTGTTACAGCTACTTTGTAATTCCAACTCCCTAGGATCAAACACATTCTTCTACATGTACCTGAACATATACGATATACGTGTGTGTGTGTGTGTGTGTGTGTGTGTGTGTGTGTGTGTGTACTCACAGAGAGAGAGATGTGGGGTGAGTTTTCAATTTCTTTGAATTTTTCAGCATGTCTTAATTTATAGTGAACATATGTTATTTGAGTAAGAGAATCACTCCTCTCAAAAAAAAAATACAATTGTCTATGTCTACTACAGTGGAATGACTACCATGATTTGTTTTATTTCACAGGGCTTTGGTACACATTAACTAGCAGGACAGCAAGGCAAGGTAGCACATAGCTGTAATATCAACTCTAGAGAAGCTGAAGCTGAAAGCCTATGTGGGCTATAGAGTGAGAATCTGCCAAAACCAGATCACACCAATGAAACAACAAAATAACTGTAAAGACATAGAGTAGTGACATATAAACACTCAGCATTAACTATTAATATGCTGACAGAGAAAAATAATGCACATTAGGGTAAGTCTGTAGTTCAAAGGAGATTATTTTTCATTTAATCTATCTAGGTCCCCTAAAAAAGCAACCTGGAGCAAAGTTTACTTGCTTCATCAGATACTACAATCTCAAAGGAGTAGAAGAAAAGATTAGTGAGGAATAGTATGATGGATTTCAAGCAAAAGAGTATACTCTTAACTATCTACAGTTATGTTAAACGAAAATACAAACAACAGAATGTTTTAAAATAGGATGTATCTGCCAGGCAGTGGTGGCACACGCCTTTAATCCCAGCACTTGGGAGGCAGAGGCAGGTGGATTTCTGAGTTCAAGGCCAGCCTGGTCTACAGAGTGAGTTCCAGGACAGCCAGGACTACACAGAGAAACCCTGTATCAAAAAAAAAAAAAAAGGCTGTATCTAAAGGGGAGAGATGGAGGGAGAGAGAGAGGAAGGTATAGAAGGATATAGAGAATTTATGAATGAGCAGGAAGGTGAAGGCAGAAAGCAGCTTTTCTGTTAGCTCCTTTACTTTTTGTCCTCCAGTTACTGCACTACTCAGAGTAGTGATTTCCTTTAGACTGTCAGTTGAACCTGGAAGTGGTGGGGGAAACTATGATTTTGCTAGTTGAGACATAGGCACTTAAGATACTATTGCTGTCCACAATGGGTACAGAGACCACATAAGAGCTCAGCCTTCAACCAGAGGGAAGATGAGAGCCAGCAATACTAAGAACAACAGAAGCAGCAGCAATTTAAAACTCATCTTTTAGTAGCAGACTAAGGGTTTGGAAGGCAGAGGAAATGCAGGGATCTGGATAGATACATCAAATCCCACTCTATGCAGACACTTGTTATTACAGTGGAATTTTATTGTAACACATGAATCATTTCTTATAACATAAGGGGAAACAAAGAAACCTCGACACCTAGTCTTTAGCTTGTAGTTTAATTAAAGTTACTTAAAGCCAGATAGTTCTGACTCTGAAAAATTATATCTGCTTGTCACTTGTGAAATGTTGGGTACATTGCTCATCTCCATAATCAAAATGCATTGTGAAGCCTGAATGAGCTAAGATGGCTGAAGAGATGTGAGGCTCTGTCTCTTCCACGAAAAATGCTGACCCTTTCTTTCATCATTCAATCTTTCATCTCTGCTCTTTCAGAACAACTGGTATTATCTGCCCAGGATTATTTATATTTATGAGTGTTCTCTACACAGGGAAGTATATGTGGGGAGGATGATTACTTCCTTTTTTTGATGCCTAGCACAATTCACACATATGGCTATGGCTGAGCATGTTTGCTGAATGCAATAAGAAATTTGAACAGTACTCAGGAGACAACTTGTTATATGATCATTAGTAGTCACTTAAGGGATGCAGGAGACTTCAAATTAAGACAAGGTTTCACTCTGTAGTGCTGGCTGGCCTGGAACTCATTATGTAGAAAAGACTGGCCTCAATTTTATGGCAACCATCCAGTCTAAAGGCCTCCTAAGTGCTAGGATTAAAGGTTTGAGCCATTGCCTGCCCTTCATGAGATGTCTTAAAAATGGTCTGGTAGGCATTTTTTTTTCCAGAAAGGTGTGTGTATGTTTGGTGGGGGGGTAGTCAAAGGTTTTGAGGCTAGACAGATTGTGTGCCAATCCTAGTAGCAATTGGTTAAGTGACATAAACTCTAAAGATTAATAAATAACTTTAAATATAGATAGGAATAATGCTGTATTTGATAGCAAGGCTTTAGGGACTGGAATTAAATAACAAAAACTATAAACTATAATGACAATAATAATCAGGACTTAAGAAGGAGAGGCGGGAGAACCACTACGAGTTAAAGGCTAGTCTGGGCTACATAACAATATCCTGTCTCAAAAACAAACAATGGAACTTAGAAGTGGTAAGGCCCTGCCTCTCTCCATTATCCCACCCATGCTGCAGGGCACTAATACAGTACTATACCCATACTCTTACTAAAATTGATACAAGTGCCTCTCCCAACTCTTTATTATGGAGGTACCACTATTGTCTTGATTTTTTATATTTTTACTTTAGACCATCAGATAAAAGTAGAGTCCTAGAAGTAAACAAGGAATAAGAATCATTCTACCTTAGAAGCCAAGGTTGAAAAAAATGGGGAAACTTAAAACTTATGTATATACAATTATGAGGTGAATTAGCTTTCTTTGTTATTACTTTTAAGATCTATTTATGTTTGTCATGTGTGAATAATTATTGTGTCTGAACGTGTACATATGTGCCTGTGCATGCTTGATGCCAGAAGAGGACTCTGACTCCCTGGAAATGGAATTATAGATAGTTGTAACCTTCCAAGTAGGTTCTGGGAACTGAACTTGGGTCCTTTGAAACGGCAGCAAGAACTCTTAACCGTGTGTGTGTGTGTGTGTGTGTGTGTGTGTGTGTGTGTCTAAAGTCAGATGATTACAATGACTCTTACTAATTAAACAGGAGAGAAGCCACAAAAGATCAAAACCTCAGGTGACAAAACATGTTAGAGGATGTGGAGAAAGAAGAACACTCCTCCATTGCTGGTGGGATTGCAAACTGGTACAACCACTCTGGAAATCAATCTGGAGGTTCCTCAGAAAATTGGAAATAGATCTACCCAAGACTCAACTATACCACTCTTGGGAATATACCCAAAAGATGCTCCACCATGCCACAGTGGCATGTGTTCCACTATGTTCATAGTGGCCTTATTTGTGAGCCAGAAGCTGGAAACAACCTAGATGTCCCATAAAAGAAGAATGAGTACAGAAAATGTGGTTCATTTACACAATGGACTACTACTCAGTTCTTAAGGATGAGGACATCCTGAGTTTTGCAGGCAAATGGATAGAACTAGAAAATATCATCCTGAGTGAGGTAACTCAGACCCAAAGAAACATGTGTGGTATGTACTCACTAATAAGCAGATATTGGTTCAAAAAAAAGTCCACAGAACTCACAAAGGTCAACCACCTGAAGTGCCCAAGTGAGGACACCTCAGTCCCACTTGGGAGAGAGAAGAAAGCAATCATAAGTGGAGAGGGAGGGAGGGACTGGGGAGGGAAGTGGAGTGGGGAGTGGAGGGGGAGAGGGGAATCTGATCTGGTATTGGGTGAAGGAAAAGGACTGAAGCCCTGAGGGCCAGCAGAAAGTCAAGGTTCTAAACGCAAAGCTAAAAATTCTTGACTATATTGAAGGACTTGGGATAAAAGAAAGTTCCCAAAATGTAGGCAAATGCTGCCTACCAAATACTTACTACACTGCCTGGCCCTGGTACTGAGTTGATATAGTAAATATTATTATTGACCACACTCTTTTCATTCTTAACTTTAATGTGGTTAGATATCATATATATGGCAGAAATCACTTAAATTTGTGAAAAGAAGTTTACCTAATAATTTCTCTAAAGCAGAACATTTTTATATTTTATTTATTTCTTATTTTTTTTAATTCTTGTTTGGTCTAGCCTGCCTTGAGAAGCACTACATGACTAGGACAGACAAGAGCTTGTTGAAGAAACAAACTAGTTCCTCCAGCTCTATTCTAAAGGCCTGAGACTTCTGTATTTAAAAGAATTCAAGTCCCAGTTAACCTTCTGTGACATCAACTTTTAGTAGGAATAGGATAAATCAGAAAATTTGCCTGAACCTACATCATATTATTACAATGGTAAACAGACTAATTAGTCACATCTTCTAAAAAGTAACTTTAAAAAAATTGTTGATACCAGTTTTCTACTCAAAACACCACTTCCTCAATAAATATTTCCCACACAGTTGACTATTTACGTGTGTCTCTCCAATCTTATGACCTCCCATCAACTCTCAAAGAAAAAGCAGAGCTTTAAAACACCCAGGCTGGAGAGATGGCTCTGGGATAAAAGTGCTTGTTATACAAGCATGAAGGCCCAAGTTTAGGTCCCTAGCAGCCATGTAAAAAGCTGAGCACAGTGGGGGACACCTGGATTTCCAGGAATAGAAAGGTAGAGACAGAGATATTCAGGTTCTGTAAATAACTCTATCTCAAAATATAAGGTAGAGAGAAATTGTAGAGGACACCTGGTGTCATCCACATGCTTGTATGAACTCACTCTACCATCCCAGGTTGCAACGCATTACCTGGAATCATTATAAATTTAAAGTTATATCTATATAAGACTTCACCATCTAAGTCAATGTATGTAATGGATGTACAGGGGTATTTCTAGACCCAGGCTCTAGTTTAATTCTGCTATTGCCTAAACACAGTTAGGTAAGTTGCTATACCTCACTGATCATTTTCTGTGTATAAAGGTATTTGTGTGTACAAGTATGAATGTGAATGTATTTGCTAGGGTATATAACTGTCTGTTTTTGTTTTTTGAGACAGAATCTCTTACTGGCCTTGAATGAGCACCAAGAAGGCTAACTGGTTGATTAGTGAATCCAAGACTTCCTGTCTCTGCTTTCTCAGTGCTGGGATTACAGGTACATATATCTGGTTTTTATATTTTTAATGGGTCTTTGGGATTGAGCTCAGGTCTTCAAATTTGTGTGACAAGTACTTACTACTTCCTCAACACTAATCATCAATTTCTTAATGTATTGATGACCCACTCAAATGTTTATTGAATGCTTACTATATAGGAGGCATTACACTGGATGTTAGAAATGATAAAAATATATAGGTCAATAAAATTACCCCTATCTTGCCAGCTGGTAGTGGCAGCAGCACCTTTGATCTCAGCACACGGGAGGCAGAGGCAGGCAGATTTCTGTGAGTTTGAGGCCAGAATGGTCTACAGAGTGAATTTCCAGACAGTCAGGGCTATACAGAAACATCTTATCTTGAAACAAACAAACAAAACAAAAAGCAAAACCTCAAGATAAATGAATAAATAGACAGACAGACAGACTACTCCATCCTAAAGGTTCTGATATTCTATTGGACTTGGAGTGTATAAATCGTGGGAAGCACTACAATGAAAGCAGTTCTAAAAAAGTATAGAGATCCATTCTTCTTCCTAGTAAGTAGATAGACACCTAATACATAGAACGAAGAGAGAACCTGCTAGGAGTTTATTAATTCTAAGCATAACATAAGGCAGAGGCTGCAGAGTGAAGCAAATATGAGAACTAGTTACTAAACAGGATCTTCCCAATCACTAATAACAGTCTAATTAAATAATATAAGGGTTGGGATGGACAGGGAGTTAAGATGGCTTCACACAGTCCAGACTGGCCTCAAACCTGTTATGCAGGAGGGCCTTAAGCTCCTGGCACTATTGCCTCCATCTTCTAAGTGTTGTTCTAAGTGCATCTATCATTAACACCTAGCTTAAATATTGTTTTAACTGCATTGTGTAACAAAAACTTGCAACAAAAGGAAGACTACAAACCATGTATTTTACAATATTTAGGTAATTGAATTAAGCTACTACTGCTAAAAACTGTTCCCGGTCCATTTTATGAGAATTTTGAAAGCAGAGACTGAAACTATTCATTTTCATCTTGCAATAAGTTTTCTTCATGGAAGAATTAGTTGTAAAATATCTAATATAAAAAGTCATTTAATAGTATAACAAATATATAATTACACTGCCAGCAGATCCATAGTCAGACCAGTAATTACTGAAGAGCTTAACATTTAGAGATATAGTTTCAAATATACACACCAATAAAAGCAAAAATCTTGAGTTTTTGTCAACTACAATTGAGGCTTGATTCTAACATCAGGTCCTAATTTGGACAGTATCCCATAATGACTATGATGGCTATTCTTGCCTGTCAACTTGACTATACCTGGAATTAGCCAAAACTTAAGCTTCTGGGTATTACCATAAGGTATTTTATTGACTGGACTATTTAAGATTGGAAGACCCACTAAACTAGGCCACACTTTCTCAAAGCAGCTTATATAAAGAACATACAAGAGGGAAGCTCTAGTGCTTTGCATGTTTGTCCTTATTTGTTGGCAAGTTCATTCCTTTATTGGCAATACAGACATTTCTTCAGGACTCTGGTGTCTATCAACAACCATCTGAGACATCTAGCCTCACAGACCAAATAGCTATTGAATTCTTGGACTTTCTATCAATTGAAAGTTATTGTTGGAACAGTCAGACTACTGTAAGCCATTCTAATAAATTATCTGTATCTCTCTGTGTCTGTCTTTGTGTGTGTGTTCATTCTGTTGGTTCTGTTTCTCTTAGAGAACCCTGACTAGTACACTCATTAAGCTTACATCGCGACAAATCTCTTATCTCTGTACCTCATGAGCTAGTATATCATACAGTATGCTCAGGTTCTCTGTAGTGGCTCTGAAACCCTAAGGTTCAGCCACAATGTCCCAGTTCCTTACCAAGGAAACCATAGTGCAAGTCACTCTGAAGCAACACACATGGAATCTCTACACCTTCTGGCCTCTGTCATATAAGATCAGACTATCCTATTCCTTATACCATCTTTTTCTCAAATTACTTAGTACATGCAAGGCACTAACTCTACATATGAGATTCACCAATGTCTCACAGGCTTACAGAGGAATTTAATATTTAAACTTTCGTGTTTAATGATCAGTATGTCTTCCTGAGTGAGGTAACAGAGTCACAAAAGAACACACATGGTATGTACTCACTGATACATGGATATTAGCCCAAAAGCTCAGAATAACCAAGACACAATTCACAGACCACAAAAAATTCAAGAAAGAAGACAATAGTGTGCATGCTTCAGTCCTTGTTAGAAGGGGAAACAAAATACTCACGGGAGAAAATATGGAGACAAAGTGTGAAGCAGAAACTGAAGAAAAGGCCATCCAGAGACTGTCCCACCTGGGGATCCATCCCATATATATACAAACACCAAACTCAGACACTATTGTGGAGGCCAAGAAGTGCTTGCTGATAGGAGCCTGATATAGCTGTCTCTTGAGAGGCTCTGCCAGAGCCTGACAAATACAGATACGGATGCTCAAAGCCAATCATTGGACTGAGCACAGAGACCCAATGGAGGAGTTAGAGAAAGGACTGAAGGAGCTGAAGAGGTTTGCAACCCCATAGAAAGAACAACAATATGTAGCAGAGGATTGCCTTGTTGGACATCAATGGGAGGAGAGTCTCTTGGTCCTGTGAAGGCTGTATGACCCCATGTAGGGGAATGCCATGGCAGGGAGGTAGAAGTGGGTGGGAGGATGGGTGGGTGGGAGAGCACCCTCATAGAAGTAGGGGGGGAGGGATAGGATAGAGGGTTTACAGAGGGGAAACCAGGAAAGGGGATAGCATTTGAAATGTAAATAAATAAAATATTCAATAAAAGAAAAAAAAGATAAGCATGTGAGTATAATAAGGTGATACAGATGGGAACTGTAGATGTGTATACAGGACAAGAAGACATGGAAAAATGTTTCTCCCTTTGTACTGTTTACTCCAGATCACAAGTAGTAGTTTATTTTTGCCTCAATTATGGTGAGACAGATTTATTCTTTTGTGAGCTAAGCACGTATATCCCAGACATGAATCAAAATAGCAAAACAACAAACCTTTAAGCAAAGGTTGGTCTATTTTACATTAAGAAGAGAAGGGCAGTATGGTGAAAAACAATGATACTATCAATAAAGACAGATGATAGACACTTGTGTACAGACACTGTTCTCAGCATTTTATATATTGACTCATCCAAATTTCACAATAAGTCTAATGAGCTAAGATCTATCACAAGCCTCACTTTAAAAATGTGTAAACCAAGACACAGAATACATTGCCTAGTAAGCAGTAGGCTCAAATACAAAATCCTACTCATGCTATAATTTTTAAAAATCATTTAAAATACAAGACCATGTTCAGAAATGTATTTTCAAGGTTTAGGTCAATCACTGTAGTACTGATTTTTAAATTTTTTCTTTTCTTTTGAAATTATAATTACATTCATGTCTTCCTTTTCTTTCTTCTCTCCAAACCCTCTCATCTAGCCCTCCTTGCTCTCTTTCAAATTCATGGCCTTTAAAAAATAGGTTTTCATTTTTATTTTTTATAATTATAAAGTAATCTTGCTTTTAATTTTTGTTTTGTTATAATTTTATTTCTGTGCCAAGGAATGAACCAAAGGCTTTGCACATGACAGGCAAGGACTCTAGCTTTGAGCTGTATCTCCATTCTAGCATTCTTGTTTAAAAGAATATTTCCTTTGTTTACTGTGGGATGGGACAAAAATGAGCTTATAAATCTGGAAAAGCCTAGTATTCAATTTATTTCTATTAATTAATTTGCATGTGTGTATGTGTTCTTGTATTCACATGACTTTATTTTATTTTTATGTTATGTGTGCATACATATATTTATGTGCCCAAAGAGGCCAGAAGAGGGTGTTAGATCCTCTGAAGCTAGAGTTACAGGCAGCTGTGGGCTCCAGTCTGAAAGAGTAGCAAGTGTTTTTAACTGCTAAGCCATCTCTACAGCCCTCTATATCTTATTTGTCTAGGCTAGCTGATCAATGAACTTCAGAATCTATCTGTCCATGATTTGCTAGCACTGGTATTATAAGTGCATATCAATGTTCCTAGTTTTTTGTGTTGGTGTTGGGAATACAAACTCAAGTTCTCTTGATTGTGTGGTAAGCACTTTTGACTGATTCATTTCTACAGCCTTCGAGTTCTTTAAATTTTTAAATTCCATTTTTATTTTATGTCTAAGTGTTTTGTTTATATGTATGTCTTTGCAATACATGCATACAAGCAAAACTCAAATAGACCAGGAGAGATGTCAGATCCCTTGGACCTGGAGTTAGAGTTGATTGTGAGTTGCCATATGGGTCCTGGGAATTGAACCCAGGGCCTCCAATAGCACAGGCAGTGCTCTTAACTTATGAGGCATCTCTTCAACTCCTCATTTCAAATTTTAATCAGTTTAATATGAGGAAGAAATTATGGGGCATATTAAGCTGACTTTATTTTGAAGAACATGGTACAAGAATATCCAATAAGCTTTGGAGATGAGTGGATCCAATGTTTTAGGCTTTATCACTTATATGGCCCTGGGATAAGTTTCTTAGTTTGAGCTAGTTTCTGGATGAAGTGGGTGCATTATCTCCCTCACATAATTACAATAAATTTTAAATGAGATATAATAAAAATGCATGGAATTTACTTACTACATGTAAGGACATAATAATACTTTATTCTCCCCTACTTTTTAACTTTTACTTCCCCCAGTCTATTAGAAAGATAAAATGGAATGAACATATTTAGGACAAAAAGCAAAATTGTAGACATATGCTTTGTCATTAGCAATAATTCCATTTCCCTTGTGGGAACTACTCAGTATGCCATCATCATGACAATCAGGTGAAATCCATGCAGCTCTGGGTCAACTAACATCATTCTCCAATCTCTGGTCATAGTTATTAGTCAAGTAGTAGAAGTATGACTTAGGATATTTCCAGGCTTTTCAACTTAGATTTCTAAGAACAAAGACCTTGCCGTGTGAGTTGCAGACATAGGATAACTGGGGGTTGGTGTGTGGGGGTGTGGGGTGTGGGGTGTGGTATGAGTTGATAGCAAACTTTTTTCCTATCATCTGGAGAAAGCTTGTCTACAGAAAAAGCAAACCAACCATAGCCAAACAGTAAGAAAGGTAGTATGTAAGCATTAAGAATGATTCTATGTCCAAGGCCATTAGAGTTGTCCTGGTATCTGAAATACATCTTTCAGTTTTATGAGCTTTCTTATTATTCAAACACATTTCTGTTTCTTGCCTAGGTTTATCTGAGTTGGGCCTTATCATTATGTAATTAAAAACTATTTAAAACCCAAATTTATATTTTTTGGTAGGCTTTCTATAAGATGCCTCATAATCAAGAGCACTGCTGCTGTATATCATAATAACGTGGATTATTACTCTGTAAATCCAAAGTCAGGATTATCACTTCTTATACCAACCAAACTGGTAGCAGAATGAAGACTTGACACCCACCTATCCCACCAACTGAAATGCATTCAGACTATCTGCTTAAGGTACAATTAGTAATAATCATAGAGGCCAGGGGATGGAATATACTGTCTAGCCACACTGAAACACAGGGTAGATGAACCCAGTTTCTCAAAAAGCACACAAAAATGAACAGAAATTAGGAGAAAGCAAGAAATTACATCAGAGGAAGCAATCAGTAAGCGTCCACTGCATATTCAACAAGGAAAATTAGAATGAACACTTTTTTAGACTGTCTAGTTTTCTAAATCATCTACTGATCAATAACTCCTGTTTGCATCATTTCCTGCTGTAAGCTAGCACGTCTTTTGTCTAATTTGAGACCACTGTTCTCCAGGGATCACTGACTCTATAAGCACTCATTCTGAGTACCAAATTGAAGTGTTGATATGGCAAAGAACAAGATATTTAAAGATACTTTCTAGAAATGGCAACTACAAAGAGCTGATTAAAAGCGAGTCTCTCTTGACTTGATTAAAGTGTCCCTGGGTGTCTCCTTGCCTTGGTTTCCTCCTTACTAAGTGTAAGCACAAGATCATAAGAAAATAATGCAAAGCTCATTAGGAAAGAATTGTGACCACCAACACAACAGATTCTCTCCGTTTGGGCTGTTAACAGTGAGCAAGTAAGTTTTCTTTTTTAAAGAAATGGAATTCTGCTACTGCTCTGAGTAGATGATATATCATCATCTAGCACTGGACTGGGATACAGGAAACCTTGGTTTGTCAGTTATCAGTTGCTTATTGTTTACCTTCAGAGTAAGTGATGGATGTCCTCTCATCTTGAATAGTAACAGCATAAACATCATTTCCTGATTATAAAACTAATGGTGCTATAACCCTACCTCATTTAACTTAAATAAGATTGGACAGGACTAGCAAGGTTTCTCAGTGGGTAAAGGCACTTGCCACCAAATCTGATGACCTGAGTTCAATCCCTAACATCCACATAATGGGAAGGAGATAATCGACTCCTGAAAATTGTCCTCTGATTGCCACATGCACACTATGGCATGAATGTATCCCCTAATACACAGACACATACACACATAGATACGTACAAACACAGAAAGAGAGATGGGGAAAAGGAGAGGGAAAGAGGAAAATAAAACACAAACTTTAAAAAAAGACTGAATACAAGATGGCTGTGATTACATGCATTACTCAAACACTTGAAGTGATTATGAATTGTGCAATTGTGGAATGCAGCATCTATTTTTAGTGGTTTGGGTATTAAAAATAACAGTGGTATAAACATTACTATACAAGTCTTTCCTCTTCTTAAAATGTTAAGGTACACTTACCATATGATAACAGGCTTTATGTAAGTGTTTAGTCAGAAGGGTTCTAAGGAATATTTATATACATGTAACCTTTTTTTTTTTTTTAAATTGCACTATTCCTATGGCCTCCCTTCCTTCTTGTCCTCCGTCCTTCACCCTTACTTCTTTTTAATACAATTTTACTCTGGTTAAGACCTCTAGTGACTCTAGTATTATATAGGAGTACAGAGACTGTATTCCTGTTCCGAAGGCAAAGGGAAGGGGAGTTGGCTACTGCTGACTTCATGCCCACAAACCGAGACTTTTGAGTAATACCCACACCGTCTCCCTAAAGAGCAGAAGAGTCTGGTTACCTCCAGAGGGCTGGACCCTACCAACATTCAAGTGATAGGCCAACAAAACAAAACAAAACAAAACAAAACAAAAAAAGTGACACAGGAATGAGATGCAGACACCATCCCAGATGCAATCCAACTTCTTTCTACCTAACCATGTCAGTCTGGGCAAGCTTGTCTTAGTTCGGGTTTCCATTGCTGTGGAGAGACACCATAACCAAGGCAGCACCTCTTATAAGGACAACATTTAATTGGGGCTGGCTTACTGGTTCTCAAGTTTAGTATATTATAATCCTGGTGGGAAGCATGGTAATGTCCAGGCAGGCATGATGCTGGAGGAGCTCAGAGTTCTGTATCTTTTTTCTGAAGGCAAATAGAAGACTACTCTCTTCCAGGCAGCTAGGAGGAGGGTCTCAAAGCCCACCCCTACAGGGATACACTTCCTCCCACAAGGCCACACTTCTCCAACAAGGTCATACCTCCTAATAGGGCCACTCCCTGAGCCAAGCATATGCAAACCACCACAAAGCTTATCAAGACAATTATATGAGATTGTACATAGCTCAATGCTAATCATTCTTTCTCCTAGTGAAAGAGCCACATGTCCCTGCCCACCTCTAAGGTATACCAGAGAGTAAGATGAATATACATTACTGGACGTATGTCTCCCAAGCGCAGAATGAAACTGTATTAGACTGGTACATCTAATGTTTTTAGAGCCCTTATGAAGAGTGAAAATGAATATTACTAGCTGAGATGGATAGCAATTCATTAGCTCACAAATCAGCAGAATGGCAATCTTTCTAATTAGGAATTTTGAGATTGATTTTGTATTTTAGACAAATAATCTGAGTTCTAAACGAACATAATCAGATTTGGAAACTGATACAATTTAATATAAACTATATTGCTTTTACACTTTAGAATGTTAAAAATAAAGTACTTTGAATCCTTTAAAAAGTATAGACAACTTTCCTTACTCTTGATCTTAGAGCAACACATTTAATTTTCACGATAAGAATGTTAGCTGTAGGCATTAATAAATAACAAGATTAAAGATATTTCCTCATACAACTATAACTAGTATTCTAAGACTTTTTTATTTTGCTTTGAGATAGAGTTTCATGTATCCAAGGCTGGCTTCAAATTTGCTATGTAGCTGAGGATGACCTTAAACTTCTTATCCTCTTTGCCTTTACCTCTCCAGTACAATATTAGAATTCAAAGATTTTTTTAAAAAAAATTTTCAAATGCTTTTTTTTGGTATCTATTCAGATGATTAAGTGATTTGTCTTCATTATTCTCTTAATTTGATGAATTTCTCTGACCTGCTTCTAAATGTTAATCCAATCTTGTGTTCCTTGTACAAATGCCTTAGTCACAGTGAGACAGAGCCAGACTCTGACTCCAGGCAGTCTGACTTTAGAGTGTTTCCTCCCAATAATGCCACATATTAGACTATATGAATGATGAGTAGGTTTGACAGTGGATGAGAGGGAACTCTGCTGGTGTGGCCCTAGGATGATAAGCTGTGTAGAACACAGAATAGAATTTCCTAATCTGCTACAGTCTTCATCCTCCAAACTGCTCTCTTAAATTACTAAATCTTCTCTTGAAGCAGCTCTGTTTCTGTTTTTGTTTTGATACAAGGTCTCATTGTGTAGACCAGATTGGCCTCAAACACAGAGATCCATCCACCTGCTTCTATCTTTTTTTTATTGATTTAAGTTTTATTGCATTATGATGAGAAAACATACATTATTTCAATTTATCTGAATTTGTTAACATTTAAAAACATATTTTAAGTAAACAGAATTACACCACATTCTTCTTTCCCTTTTGTACCCCAACTCCTCCCAGAGAACCCCCCATTCAATACCTGCCATTTTGGGCTTTTTTTAAACATAATCTTTAAAATTTATACAATATTGTAATAGTAAAAATGAGTATTATAAAAGATGTTTGATATAAAACAACAATCAATTGAACAGTCTCATGTAGATGCTTGTCTACAGCAATACTGAAAATACATACATTTTTCTCAATATAAGTTTTAAATAACTCCAAACATATTAACTGTATGATATTTTAAAATGATACATGACTTTTTTTTTAAATGAACATAAATAAATAAAGACTTTGTTTTGTATTTAGTAGAACTTAAAATCTTGGCTCTTACTGTGGTACAAGCCCAAAATAAGAACAATTTTTAGACATTGGAGTTCATTGTAATAAGGCTGTACTTCAATGACCCTCACATCACCAGAGGATTTTACCTCCATTCTAGCTAAGCTAAGAATTGACAGTTCTGCTATGCCAAGGAGTGAATTGTAGGCACGATTTTTGGATACAGATTTCCTGCAATGGTCAAAGCTATTTGACTTGAGTGATTGTCTTCATTCTCAGCCCACAGGGAACAGGTTACATTCACCTAAGAAATGCTGTGTGTATCAAGATGGTCTATCCATGAAGTCATTCACCTACGGTTGCAATTAACAATGGTTCTGCTTGGAGGGTAGCACAGACATTAGGTGAGGGTAAGAATCTGGTTCATTGGCTGTGGTGATTTTGAAAAGCATTCATCTCAAGAAAGAATAACTTAAAAAGTCCTTGTCTTCAAAATTGATACAATAGTTACAAACGTCAAGCAAAGCATTCAGTCTCACTGTTTGTTGTTCTTTTATAAGCCACCTCCCAAATTAATTGTCTACATTTCTTTTGGTTGTATGAATAATTTTGAAATATATAAGCTGTTCTAAAAACCATTTTATAGTGTAAAAAATCAAATAAACAATCCTACTAATAGAGAGGCTGAGATAGGAGAAGCATAATTTCAAGACCATTATGTGGTACACAGCAAGACACTGTCATGTACAATGAGCAGAAAGTATATATGGATTGTGCAATATTGGACTTATTTCTCCAATTACCAAATTAGAGATACCACTGGCTAACAGCCAACAAATTTCTAATTCCTCATATTTTTTAATTTTAATCAATTAGGGTATATTGGTAATATTAATTTTAATATTAAGAGATATTAAGGAAAAGTAATTGTTTCTTCCTGTTATTTTTGTTGTTAGAGGTGGAATTGGGCTTGTTGAAAGATTACTTTTCTTGCTTCTTCTAGGGGGTAGTTTTGCTCTTTATGTTGGTGTTTTTCATCTATTATCCTTTGTAGGGCTGGATTTATGGAAAGATATTGTGTAAATTTGGTTTTGTCATTGGAATCTCTTTTTTTTTTATCCATCTACAGTGATTGAGAGTTTTGCTGGGCATAGTAGCCTGGGTTGGCATTTATGTTCTCTTAAGTTCTGTATGACATCTGCCTAGGACCTTCTAGCTTTCATAGTCTCTGGTGAGAAGTCTGGTGTAATTCTGATAGGCCTGCCTTTATATGTTACTTTTTCCCCTTTACTTTTTCTCTTACTGATTTTAAAATTCTTTCTTTGTTTAGTGCACTTGGTGTTTTGATTATTATGTGATGGGAGGAATTTCTTTTCTGGTCCAGTCTATTTGGAGTTCTGTAGGTTTCTTATATGTTCATAGGCAACTCTTTCTTTAGGTTAGGGAAGTTTTCTTCTATAATTTTGTTGAAGATATTTGCTGGCCCATTACATTGGGAATCTTCACTCTCTTCTATACCTATTATCCTTAGGTTTGGTCTTCTCATTGTGTCCTGGATTTCCTAGATGTTTTGGGTTAGGAGCTTTTTGCTTTTGCATTTTCTTTGTTGTGTCAATGTTTTCTATGGTGTCTTCTGCCCCTGAGATTCTCTCTTCTATCTCTTGTATTCTGTTGGTGATGCTTGCATCTATGACTCCTGATTTCTTTCTTAGGTTTTCTAACTCCAGGGTTGTCTCCTTTTGTGAGTTCTTTATTGTTTCTATTTCCATTTTTAGATCCTGGATGGTTTTGTTCATTTCCTTCGCCTGTTTGATTGTGTTTTCCTGCAGTTCTTTCAGGGATTTTTGTGTTTCAGCTTTAAGGGCTTCTAACTGTTTACCTGTGTTCTCCTGTATTTCTTTGAGGGTGCTATTTATGTCTTTCTTAAAGTCCTTTATCATCATCAATGAGAAGTGATATTATATCTGAATCTTGCTTTTCCTGCATGATGGTGTGTCCAGGACTTGCTATGGTGGGAATATTGGGTTCTGATGATGCCAAGTAACCTTGGTTTCTGCTACTTATGTTCTTATGATTGCCTCCTGCCATTGCTACCTGCCCTGGCTATATCTGACTGGAGTCTGTCCTTCCTATGATCCTGGTTGTGCCAGACCTCCTCAAAGTCAAGCTATCTCTGTGGTCCTGTGATTCTGGGATCCTGTGATCTTGGACCTGTTAGAAAGCCTAAAAGAAGAGCTTCCTCTTGGTATTATGGGACTCGTTCCAGAGTTTGTGTCCAAGGTCTGCTCTGACAGACCGGAAGGAACCCTTGCCACTGGTCTGGAGGAGTTCCTGTGTGCCTGGGTCCAGCTGGTCTGCTTCTATCTCTGGAGTGCTGGAGTTAAAGATGTGCATCACCGCATCTGATTGGCATAGCTCTATATCCATACATCTACAGGTACGCCCTGCTTTAATATTTCTTTAATATTACTTTAGCATTTATTTGTGGATTTTCTGTAATAACTTTCTCAGCTTTAAAATATATAACAATGTATTTACTTTGCTTTTAGTATCTTAAAAAGAAATTTTCACAGGATATAGAGTCTAGACTGATGGCACCACTTACTGTTGTCATATTCTATGCACACTATACTTTTATTTCCTCAACTGAACAATGATACCAGTAATATGCCTATGCAATTAAGGTGTCTTGAGGACATAAAATAACTCCAATAAAAGATTCAGTATCATGTCTTACATCTAGCAAGTGTTCAAGGAACACTTGGAACAAAAACAAATACAAGTCTACATGATACTGTGCTAGGTACACAAGACAAAAACCACAGGTTCCAGACTCAAGGACCTTGAAGTAGTTCTTATATACTGAAGTATTTGAAAGTATATTTTTCCTGCCTAACTGGTAGGATTACATTGTTCTAAGGTAGTGGGGGAAGTAAGGGAGGTTGAAGGAAGAAAGTGAGGAACAGAGGGGAAGAAAAAAGAGAAACATATTAAATATGCTTTTTGCCTAAAATACACTGGTAGAAGAACCAAATTCAAGCTAGGTGGGTCCAACTCCAGAAGCTTTGGTTATAACCACAGAAGATGTTCAGTCAAGTCAACTATAATCAGTTGTCCAAGAATAGTCTCCATCAGCATCTCCATGAAGCATCTGACTATAAACAGAAAATTCATCAATGAGGCTAAGAGCTTTTGCTGAGGAAAGCAGCTTGGAGAGAAATGTTTCATGCTATGGATCTCAAACCAGGACTGCCTTGTCTCTGTAATTCTTTCTGTAAAGTCAAAGTTTCTGGTTTACTTCTTGTCTTTGTCTAGTCCTTTAACTCAGCAACTGAATCTTCATTTCAGAGTCATGTCTATGTGTCCTATGTGTTCACAATGGAAATTTCCTTTCAGGGCCTCAGTTGAGCCCTGGTGCCAATGCTGACAAGTATCTTCTATTTCTACATCAAGAATCCTAATAAAGAGACAATGAAGAGTGAAATATAGCAAATGAATGAAGAGATGACTCCAGATTATTAATTATAACCTAGGTTCAAGGGTAGAGAGGAAAAGGAAGATGGCCACAAAACTAACTCAGAAAAGCATGCAAGAGCTAAGCAAGCCTGGGGCAAAAGGATGAACAAAAGCCTCTTCTATGTATCTTGCTTTTTCAGGAAAGTTTGTCTTGACTCCTCCATCTTCTCCTCTCTTCTTACAGGGAGAGAGAAGCAGAAATACTACTCGTTAACCAGAGGCATATCTGGAGAAAGGTGATGTCGGAGCTTTCATATGTTTGACAAGGAGAAAGTTATAGTAGCTTTTCCAGAGAGGAGGCAGGCCCTGTCATGCTCCAAACTTCAGTTCACAAGGTCCACCCAAGTCTGATATGAAATATCAAATACAATTTCCATACTATATTTTGAAATGAGTGAACATCCCCATCAGGTGAATGATGTCTGTATATTAAGTTCAGTTCTGAAAGCCAGTGATTGTCAAAAAATATAAATCAGGTCCAATCTTTAGTAGACAGTACTATAACCAGAATAATTCCAGTACCCTCCAACATGTAAACATACCAAAAATGAAAAGATCAGTATTCATTCTAATTGGAAGTTAGCACTAGGAAACAGCAGCCATAATCCTCTGTCCATGTTCCTGATGTACCATAGAAATGGGGACAACATAAAACAATGACAAGAACCAGAAGCTCCAAGTTCTAGGTCTGCTGTGGAGTAGCCATGAGGGAATGATCTCTTTGTGTTCCAAGTTACTGTCTACTAAATAGATCTGAAGACATACTAAAATGCTCTACATATGGTAATTCTATGTAGATAGATATAGATATATACAGATAAGATAGGAGAGAAAGCATTAATAGGTATCAGACACTTTTTAAAGTACTTTGTAGCTATTCTTCTCAGTAACTCTGCAAGACAATTGTTATCCAAAATCTTCCAGATGAGGAACTAGAGATGAAGGAACTTTCCAAAATCACAAAACTTATAAATATGAAGGGACTCGATGTGCAAGTAAGCAGCTTGGTTCCAGAATCTACATTCCTTACTTTTAAGTTCTGGTCCTGAGACTCCCACCACTGTGGGGTCTCCAATAGGACCTCACAACAGACATTAATTAAAAAAAAACCCTTAATATCAAAATTAGAATGTTTCTTCCTGCCAATGTTATAAGCTGCTGTTAGGGCAAATTGTCACTGTCTTTACATGGGTATAACTGGTTGTCATCTCTGGTAATACAGCTACCCAAATACAACCCTGAACAAATAACTTTAAGGGCATTTCAGGGAAGAAGATAAATCTCCATAGATGTCAAGATCTTCTATTAATATCAAGAAAGTACAATTAAAAGTATAGAGTACGGGCTGGAGAAATGGCTCAGCAGTTAAGAGTACTGACTGCTCTTCCAGAGGTCCTGAGGTCAATTCCCAGCAACCACATGGTGGCTCACAACCATCTGTAATGGGATCCGATGCCCTTTTCTGGTGTGTCTGAAAACAACTACAATGTACTCATATATCTAAAATAAATAAATCTTTTTTTAAAAAAAGTATAGAGTATGTGATTAACTTAGAAGAAACCTCTAGAGATTACAATGAGCCACCTTGCCTGGTGAGACAACTCAGTGATAAGGGCAATCTCTGCCAAGCCTGCAAACCTGAGTTTGATCCCTAGAGCCTATATAATAGACAGAGCTGACTTCTGCAAGTTGTCCTCTGACTTCCACATCCAAGCTGCACGATCCTCTATCTTAAAATAAATACACGTTTTAAAGAAATGTTATATTACCAATACTCCTCACAGCATAGAAGATAATTTACATAGATGAATATGAGCAATAAGTCAAGAGGTGTTTAAAAGATGGAATTGAATATTGTTGGCTATTCACCCTGATTTAAGTGGCAAAGACACTCTTTGTAAACTTTGTAAACCCTTAAGGCAGGAAAGTGGCCAGATTCTAACCTGAGGAGCTCCAGCAGCCAGGCCACTCCCCAGACATCTATAGCTCTCACAACAGAGTTCCATTCTCTGTAACTGTTACAAAAATCATCTCCAGCCCCTCAATAGGACTATTCCTAGATTATGCTAATTTTAGGTGAAAAGTCTGAACAAAATTCCACCAATCCCCAAACAGGAAGATTCACCAATTCCTGAGTTTACTCAGAAACACAACAATTCCTGAGCTCCCTCAAATTCAGTACTTGAAGTCCTACCAATCCTCACTCTGGAAATCTCTGTCTTGGAAAGCTCTACCCTGAAGAAATCCTATATGTTATGTCTGCTTAATTCCCTGCTGTCCTCTCCCAGGAGCAGAGGTGGTCACCTCTAGATTTGGGCCTTCCAATAAATCCCTTTTACGAGATTACTATCTGGTGTGACTCTCTTATTAGAAGAAGCCAGGAAGCAGTGAAGTAAAGAAAAGAAGCAAAGAAGTGGAGCGGGGATAAGGTTGCTGAGCTCCTCAGCTCAGCTGGGGATACCCTCCCCTGGGAGCTGCAACACTAGAGCAGTTAAACTGTAGCACTCCAGCTCAGCCAAGAATATCTATCCTCCCTCAGGACTGCAATGCCTCTGCTCCCCAAGAGAGGAAGCTTCCTCTCAGAGCTGTGTGGTTCCTGTGCTCCTGAGTCCCAGGATACCTTTCCATCCAAGTAGGAAGGCCAACAAATATGAAAATATTTTAGGAATATATTATCAGTTTGTTTTGAAACAGGGTTCATTCTGTAGCCTGGGCTGATTTTCAACTCATGATCTCATTACTGACTGCTGGACTGCATATATGCCACCATTTATAGTAGCCAGTTTTTACTTGTATTTTTTCTTATTGTGAATGTATATATGTGACAAACTACAAATCTACGCCAAGTAAAGTATAAGAATGTTCTTTCAAAAATGGACATGATGGTAAATCCCTATAATCCCTATACCTGGGAAAGGAAGAAGGTTCAAGAGTTCTGTCAAGCCTATAGAGTGATTTTCAGACCAATCTGGAGTACATTATAAAATCATGACTTTTCTTTTAGATTTATTTTTTTATTACTGTGTGTGCAAGTGTGTAGCACATAGGTATGTTCATGTGAGTGCAGGTACCCACTGAAATAGAGATTTTGGGATCCCATTGGAGTTGGAGTAATAGGTAATTGTGAGCAACCTAATGTAGCTAAGAACCAAAGTTGGGTCCTCTGCAAGACCAGTAAGTGATCTTAGCCACTGAGTCATCTTTCCAGTCCCAAAATGACTTTTTTGTTGTTTTTCTTGTGTAGTAGTATAGTATATATTGGTGTATGCTTAAATATATTTCATTCTATAGACCTGATGAACATTGAATGAGAACATTTGTAAGGCTTTATTTGAAAATTGGATAATGTCAACATGTAGAAAAATGCAAATCGACCCATTCCTTTCACCTTGTACAAAGCTCAAGTCTAAGTGGATCAGGGACCTCCACATCAAACCAGATACATTGAAACTAATAGAAAGTAAAGTGGGGAAGAACCT
>JADRCD010211752.1:4682-57111 GCA_019843815.1 Montemys delectorum | reverse complement strand
GGGGGGGGGGGAAGGACTGAAGCCCCAAGGGCCAGCAGAAAGACTGGAAACCAGCAACCTCTGGAGGTAGGAGGTGGGGAGACCACCTAGAATTTACCAGAGAGTCGGGAGGTAAGAGACTCTCAGGATTCAAAGGGAGGAACCTTAGATGAAATACCCTGTAGTGGGGAGAGGGAACTTGAAGAGTCTACCTCCAGTAGAAAGACAGGGTGTCAAGTGGAGGGATAAGGCTGCCATCCCAAAATCAAAAAGTCTGACCAGAGTTGTTCTTGTCTGAAAGAACTGCAGGGAAAAAATGGAGAAGAGACTGAGATAGGGGAGGTACAGTGACTGGCCCAAATTGGGATCCAGCTCAAGGAGAGGTCCCAAAGCCTGATAATATTACTGATACCATGGTGTCCTTACAAACAGGAGTGTAGCATGACTATCCTCAGGAGGGCCCACCAAGCAGCTGAAAAAGTCAGATGCAGGTATTGATACCCAGCCAATGGACAGAAGCTATTGAACTCTGTGGTTGAATCGGGAAAAGCTGGAAGAAGCTGAGGAGGGAGGCAATCCTATAGGAAGACCAACAGTCTCAACTAACCTGGATCCCTGAGATTGCTCTCATACTGAGCAAACAACCAGGCAGTATACACCAGCTAATATGAGGCCACCAACACATGTACAGCAGAGGACTGCTGAGTCTTGACTCAGTGAAAGAAGATGCACCTAACCCTCAAGAGACTGGAGTCCCCAGGGAGTAGAGATGTCTGGTGGGGTGGAGGGGGTTGGTGACATCCTCTTGGAGATGAAGGTAGGAGGTATGGGATGAGGAACAGTCAGAGGGCAACCTGGGAGGGAGATAAATACTGGAATGTAGAAAAAGATTAAAGAATAAAAAAATATTTTCATTATTTCAATTTGGAAAGAAATGTTATGTAACCATTAGTCTAGACTGAACCCCATGGTTACGCATGCTCCTGGGATCATATGTATTAGATTATCAAGAATCTATTGGTTTGGGGAGAAAAATTCACTCTTATAGCAGTGCCATTTTTTCTTATGAGAATATGCTACGGTTTCCAGTGCTTTATGTAACCCAACTGATTTTAACTTCCCAATTCATTGTAATAGGCAGATACAAAAGTACATAGAGAACAAGCCGCTTCACTGGATCTGTACCACTAATGACTACAGTCAAGAGAGTCACACCTTGTCACATCAGCTGTAGCCTTTGTCCTCCTAAACTGCCTCTCAGGAATAAATTGAAACTAGTGAAATAGGCCATTTAATTTGGCTTTGAGGGCTATGGTTCTTTGGCTCTCTAAGTCTCATTTCTTTATCTCTAAACATGAGTGGACAGTGATACTTACAGGACTGAATGTCAATATATGTGTGAGCAATTTACAAGTATGTAAGGCATATAAAAACAATTTATTTGGAAAGGAAGCACAAATAGCATTTTTTGAAATGCGAGTTAAAAAGTTAAACACAGACCAACCGAAGCCACTGGAAGGGAATGTGTCTCTAACTTATGACCTCTGTGACTCCACAGAGCTGATCTGAAGACTCTTATAATTGGGGACAATTGAATGGCAGCATGCATTGCATTGGGGATCGCAGAATGGGATGAGATCCATCAATAACCTCACCTATGTGTAGTACGAATTGAGAAATTGGAGAGGCTATGAGTTTCTAGGCTTAATAGGACAAATGTAATTAACTGGATATTAAGTCTTCTTTCCCACAGGACAACAATGAAAATTGGCCTTTAACAAAATAGCATAATTCAGTCAATAATCATGCTGAATTGGTGAGCATAATTCAAAAGTGAAGGCTGCCAGAAGATTCACTGGAGAGCTCATGCTCCTGAACACTGTGCTGGCTCCGCTAGGCAGTGAATTACTCAGTAATATATTTTTTCCATAACCCACAAATTTTCTAAACTTAGGAATTACAGGTTTTGAAGGTCCTAGGAGGCCATCAACCTTGTAATGAAATACAAGCTGATAACAAATTAAAAGTCTTTCAAGGTCAAAAGGAAAATCTGTTTCTCAGGATCACTGGCTTCCAGCTGGATTTTAAATCAAAGACAAAATTAAAACAGCAAATATTACTTGAAGAAAGTGTTAGGTCTTTTAATCACTGAAAATTCAAATTTTAATGCTCAGTTAATTAGTAGCTGGCACATCAAATGATATATGATGCCAGATCTGGTACAAAACAGAATATTAAAGGAAAATAACTTGTGAGTAGGTACAGAAGCTCTTTAAGTAAACAGAGATCAGTAAGACCCTGTATTGCACTGGGGTTCTAAATACCTCAAGATGTTATCTGGTTCTCACAGAGGACTGTACTGCCTGTACAATATTTGTCATCATTAATTGATGTTGCTAGCATACCATAGCTAAAACCTTGAACATACACTTAAGCTGAGAGAAAATAGTTGGAAATACAATATTTGATTGTTTTCCCTGTATTTGTTGAATTCAAAGTCTATCGATAAAAAATCTATTTTGTATGTTTTAGAACATTGTATCCTTTTGTTTCTTTATATTCAAGGTACAATTTTTAAGAATTCAGAATATTAAAAATGAGTGCAATAGACACTAAGTAAATGAAGTATTTTGTTTTCATGAGATCTGGTGAGTGTTGGATAATCTGATATGTTCTTTAAATCTTGTGTGTTCATCCTAAAATTCAATGCTGAATAATTATTTTAAAAACTGTAAGAGCAGATGGAGAACTTCTAAACTAGCCATGCAGGAGGAAACCAGGAAGCTTAGAATGCTAAAAGCTGCAGGAAAAAAAACAGTTTACAACCCACAGAAATGGTGTCCCCAGAACACACTGCGCTTAACTTCAAAATGTAGAGATATGAACAGAAAAATCTGAGATACTTAAAATTACCAAAACCAGATTCCTGAAGGATCACGTTTTCACTGTCAAACATATCTCTGAAAGAGAAAGGGAAAGGGTTCCTTTTAAAAAACTGTAACAAAATTTCCACTGACACCTAACTATTCAACAGTGTTTTTAAATGTGTATATTTTGAATTGTGAGGAATGGCTTACTTACTAAACACCTAGTTCGTAATTGTGACAACATGAAACTTTTCCAAAAGTTTTTTTGGGGCCATGTTTTGTAAGTCTCTACTTCTCCTTATTGTGTGAAGTGTGGACAGATTTCAACTTCAGGAAAAAAAAATGAGCAAATTTTAATTCAACCTCATGGCTGCTTAGGCAAGTGATCACATCCAAAGATCCTCTAAGTCAGTGTGTTCCTGCTAGAATACAGACACCTCTTAATCCCAGGAGACCAAGGCAAGCAGATCTTTGAGTTTAAGGGAAGTGTGCTATAGAGCAAGTTTCATTGGGGGGGGGGGGACAGAATTTTTTTTGTTTTGTTTTGTTTTCTTTTTCTTTTTTTCTTCAGAGGGGAAATCAGGAAAGGAGATATCATTTAACACGTAAATAAAGAAATAAAAAAGCCAAAAACAAAAACAAAAAAGAAAGAAAAAGAAAAAAAGAAAACCTTAGGTCAAGGAGTGGTGGTAGCCAGGCCATGGTGACACAAGTCTTTAATCCCAGCACTTGGGAGGCAGAGGCAGGCGGATTTTTGAAGCCAGCCTGGTCTATAGAGTGAGTTCCAGGACAGCCAAGGCTACACAGAGAAACCCTGTCTCAGACCAAAAAAAGAAAAAAAAAAGGAGTGATGGTACATACTTTTAATCCCAGCAGACAGGAGACAGAGGCATGTAGATCACCGCTGGTAGGTCAGTGAGTTGAGAGGCATACAGTGGAGTCAATTTCATGACAGTTCAGTTTGTGGAATTCAGTGACAGTTTTTACAGGGACAGATTACAGAAACAGGTCACAGAAAGAACAAGCTAAACAAAAGTGAAGACAAAACAAACCAATAAATAAGAAGGAGCCAGAATGGTAGAACAGATAGCAAGATTTACTTAGAGACTATGCAGAACAATTCAGCATGAGGAACTGAGAGAAACTAGATTGAATCAATCAGCTTGGAGAAGAGTTTTAGCCAGAATACATGAGTTGAACTAGCCAGCTAGAGTTCAGAAAGAGCTAGTACAGGTAAGTTTATTCAGTAGTATTCCTCTGAGATAACAACTACATCACGGGAATAAAAATTCTATTTACAGAGTACTTCTTTTCTGTGTGTAACAACTAATTAGTAAAAAGAATCAAGGTGTAAAATTGCAGTAAATACCTATCTGCTCATAATACATTCTCTTCTTTTGGCTTTGCTTCTCATAGACACTGATCCTCATGGAACATTTCAGTAAGGAGGGGTTTTAACAGTGAGAACATTCAGGGAAGTAACTTTTTGAGCTATCTCACATAGATAATTTGTCCTAGCTTAATCTCCAAAAAGACCTCACAAATGTTCATCTACTGCCACCCTCCACTTTGGGATATAATCAAGATTCTGTGGCTCATCCAAAATTTCCATAATTTACTTTAAGTAAAATACATGTGCATTTTCAAGATAGTTATGACAACATGAGCTTGTTAGTATTCTCCATTCTGTTGTGTCTTTCTTCTATTGCCTATTTTATAGTTCTCAAAGATAAAAGGACCACTTAATATTCTTGACATATAAATAGATATTATGCCAGAGCTGGATATTGTTAATTATTATATCAAAGATTAGAATCTGTAAATCTTTTGAAGGGCACCTTCTATCTGTGATGGATAGTTATAATTGTCATAATGTTATTATCTAAAATCATTTGGGAAGATAGTCTCAATGATGGATTGAAATAGTAGTATTTTAATTTGTTCTAAACTCCCTGGTGTATACATGTGCAAGCTCCTCCCTAACCTCCCAAATATTTTGGATTCAAGAATGAAAGACAGACACACACACACACACACACACACACACACACACACACACACTCACACATACACACACAAACAACATGCAGCCTAATTTTTAATATGTTCTAAGCACCTCAATGGTTGGGCCACTGACAAACTTCCACTTACTAATAATGCCCCTCTTATATTCCTGAATTATCACTAAAATATATATTTCATCTCTGCTACCTCAGATCCAGTGGGAAGGAGTGACCTCTGGGGTTACTCTTCCCCAATTCTTGCATAGTTTATGCTTTCTCTCCTGCAGCTCTCAGCTTGATGTTTCTGCATGGTAATTCTAAAAACTTCTTCCCCTTGTCTGTTCCTTGGCCAGAGGATATAAAGTCTCACCTCTTTCTCCCTGCCCAGCCACTGGCCTCCAGAAATATTTATTCACCAATTAAAGCCAACTACCGGTAGGGACCCTCAGTATCTTTCAGGTAGATCTGTGGGTTCCCATGCAATTTTGGGAGTCGAACTAACACAAAGAGCATCAAGTTGTAAATCAAGTTGGCCTGTGGACAAGTGTGGAGATATTGCCTTGATTGACGTAATTGATAAGGAAAGAATCAGCCCAGTGTTTGTAGAACCATTCTTTGGATTAGGTGGCAGGAGTACACAAGAATGAAGAAAAAGAGCTGAGAAGTAGACAAGAACGCATTCGACTTCCCTCTGCTTGCTGAGTCGTGCTACTCACGTGGCTGAGAATTGTAAGCTCAACAAACCTTTTCGTCCTAAAACTTGCTTCTGTCAGGATGTATTATCACATCCTCCGAGGTGAAAGTAGAAGATCATCCCAACTACAATATATACGCAGCCATGCTGCTGCACCTATCTGATGGCTTTGCTTCCTGAGTTCAAGTTCCACTGCCATAAAATTTCACCAGTCACAAATGTGAAAGACCAGCTGGATAAAATTGACCCTTCAGAGTTTCAAATTGAAGCTTTTCACTCTTAGTTTATGTGACTCTGATTATATTTTTGAAAATATAAGTAGATGACAATAACCTTCAATTACAGGACTGTTAGAAATATTAATAAGTCATACACAGACAGCAGAGGGCTTAACAAACAGCTAATTTATTGTAAATATTTTTGCATTTAGCATTAACTATTCTCTTAAAATTATTATTAAAATGCATATTTCTCCTTTTCCCTTATAATGCATCTTTTCTATAATACACAGGAAGAGATAGACCATGAGAATAGAAGTACTTACATAATTTTAATTGGAGATAAGTGGAATAGTCAGGATTTTGACTCAGGTTGTTTTGAGTTTTAAAACACAATCATAAACTCCTAAGAAAATAGTTTTCTGGTTTTCTCTCATATGATCTTGACTTTTGTGGTTAAGTTAATTCCCTTCCATTCTACAGCTTGTCCTTCTATCAAAAGCCTCTTGCAAGGCAAATTGCCCTTCTATTACCTGATCTTTGCCTCTTCTGCTCAAAGGTTTTCCACACTTACTCAACAACTGTGACTACACCTGGATATTCGAATTACCTTTCTTTCCTTCTCAATTATTCTTTTCCACAATTTTCCCTCTCTTCACCTGAAGGGCTTTGTTTCTGTATTTGCTTCAATAACCTTATCTCTGAATTCCTTATTAAACTACTTGCTTCATATTTTATGAATATGTTGATAGTTTATTGTTTCTCCTGTTATTTGTATTTTAAATCTATGGTGTGAGGCAACATGAAACAGTTCCTTGACTGAAAGTGGATATACTTGTGCTCCTGAAACTACGAAATTAAAAAATATATATTGTAAGTTTATTTTCGTAGAAAATGTGGTCTTCATCTCTGCTTCAGTTGAATTATTGAAGACCTGGACAGTTAACACTGTATATAGCATCTCTAAAATCCTAACAGTTAGCATTTTACATTCTACAGTACAAAAAAGTTTGCAGTGGAATAATATAAAATGTGTAATATAAATTAATGGTTGATGCAATCTAAAAATCTATTTTTGTCATTGCCTGGTTTCCTGTCTCACGATTTGTTGATTAAATCACCTCCTTACACTTTTCCTCTTCAAATGTGTTACTGAATGTGCTTTCTGTTATATAAAACTATACATAATTAAATAGTATATATAGAATATACTTTAATGGTTATACAGTTTTTAATTTCAATATAACCTATAAATTAAATTCTAATGAAATATTATATTTTAACTGATTTAAATTCATTAAAGAACTCATATTTTATTAAAGAATGGGTAAATCAACTTGTAATAACTTTATTGAAGCTAGATGATTATTTGTTTTCATGTTGTTTTAAGTAGATAATACCTTAGTACTTTTCATTTTTATTTATTTTAGTTTTTATGATTATTTGTTTTCATGTTGTTTTAAGTAGATAATATCTTAGCATTTTTCATTTTCATTTATTTTAGTTATTTTCTAGAAATATTAACATATTCCAAAAATAATATATAATTAAAACAAAATTTAAAATAGTTTGTCTATACTATGTAGTATTTTAAATGTGAAAAACAAATGTTTCAGAAAATAACAAGGCATTCTTATTTAAGTAGGAAGCATGGATGTGGATTCCAGGTATATGAACATAAGATGATATAATGATACCTATTATGAAATTTACACTTTTTAAGAGAGTGCTGGGAGAACAGGTTTGCAGTGTAGAAACTCTTGATGGTAGAGTCACTGGGATGTAAGCCTAAAACATGTCTTTACTTGGGAAATCAATATGAGCTAGATGCAGAATTTCGTATGTTTCTGTGAACCCGTATAGAAAGTGAAGATAACTCAAATCAACTGACTTATTCTAAAGATTCATATAACAGTATTTATAAGGAACATAAAATACAACTTGATACGTAGTAATAGTGTGAAAATCCCTTGTTAAGTCTTGTTTGGTTAATATTGGATGTTAGCGATTTATCTAGATATTTTACCTATGTTTTAAATAGAATAACACAAACACTATAGAAAAATGTATGTACTGCTTGACTGGCATCTGAAACCAAGAAAGATGACTCAACTAAGGAGTTCACTGTAGGAAAATGTTCTACTTCAGGTGCTCATTTTTATATGCCACTATTGGTGACCAGGAGGCACCTCATAAACCACACAACCTCTGATCTCATTCAGACATGGATGGTTTTGAATGTACACTGTAAGACTCATTGATCAGGGCTGTAGCTCAGAATTTGGGGACTGAGGTTATGACCCCAAATATTTTTCTGTGTCAGCTTATATAGGCTAAAATCCCCCAAACCACCATGAGTTTATACACAGGTACTGCAAGTGATGCCCAGTAGTTGGCTCTGACTCACACTGTTTTAGACACAACAGTTCATCTTGACCTTTAATTTGATGGTTCCTATATGAAGCTTATAGTTGGGGAATTTCTTAAAATTACCAACCTTTATAACATACAGATTATAACAGGATAGGTGGTCTGCAAGACTCTGCTCTGAGTTATTTTTCTCTCTCAGTGACTGGCAGGCATACTATAGCAACAATGTGAGAACTCTGGTAGGCATAGAACAAAATGGCTACAGCTATGCTTGGGGGCAGACCTCAATACCATACTTCTAAATCAAAGTACTTGTGAAAATGGGCTTCAAATGTGTCTTACTGTCAGTGTTCTGGAGAAACTGTGATATTGGTCTATTTGAAAGTCCTCTATAACATGTTTATTAAATCATGTATGTTTATGGATTATTTGTCAGCAAATCAATAATAAAGGATTTGTAGCAATATTGAAATGCCTCACTAACAAGAACTTCAAATTTATGAATCAGTAAAATAAATTTCATAATTACTCATTTAAAAGAAAATGAAAATGGTTGTGGTAATCAGCTTTCTGCCACTATATGAAAAAAAAGTCCCTACAAATTTCAGTCTCAAGGGAAATGATAGGTTATTTTCTGCCTGACACCATCCCCTATGAAATGAGCCAATTCAAGCCAGATTGAAGAAAGAGAGAAAGGGTGCCTGGGCAGAGAGAGAAGAAAAGGAGGAGGAGGGGAAGAAAGAGGAGGAAAAGGAGGAGCAAGAGGAAGAGTAGGGTGAAGAGAAATACAAAGAGAGGACCAAAATATCTGGATTATATTGGGAGGAGCTTCTTGAGCTGGAAAGTTCATGGTTGCGGGCAGGGTATGCCAGGTAAGGACTGAAGGGTCCTGGGGAAACTTGGTGGCCATGTATACTTTGATATGTTAAATATGTACCCCAGTCCCTTGTTCTGGGTTCAGAAGCCAGACATGAAGAAAGATACATTTTGCCTAACAATTGCAGGATTGTTTGTTGGGCTGATTTGCTTTGGTCCTGTTGTGAGACAGAGTGCCTCAACAGGGGAGATGATGTGGACAGAGATGCTTAGCTCATGGCCACCAGAAAACAACAGTTGACATTCTATTATGTCAGTATGTATTTTTATTGCTCCCATTATTGTGAAAGTCTTTAAGTCTATCTGTCAAAACTTGATGCCAAATCCTCTTTCCCCATACTTCTTCATTTAAGGATTTGATTCAACTTAATTCATGTTATTGCTTGATACTAAATTCTAAACAGATGACTCAATTTGGTTCACTACCTCATTTCAATCCTAGAATAGTATGTGCCTTGATTCTCTTTCTTTTCTTTTTTCTTCTTCTTGTTTTCTTTTTCTTTTTCTTTTCTTTTTTCTTTTCCTTTCCCTTTCTTCCCTCCCTCCTTAAATCTTTTCTTTCTATTCAATTGGCTATTGTTGTAGGGGTTTTATATTCTACATTTCTATTTAAGACAAAATCAGAATATTCTAGATTCAGTTCTTGAAGTTCAGCTCTGCCTATCTTCCAGCAGTCCCCAAAAGGCTTTTCAGATGCATGCTACCAATTAAGAATTGCATTAAAGCTTCTAACATTTGTACTCCCTACTCTTCAAAATCACTAATTGTTGGCTGACCTTCAAATGCACATTCTTGTATCTCTCCTTGAAAGTTCTTGTCATCTCTAAATACACCATTAGGATGGGTATAATAATCTGAATATATTAAGACAATCCTCTAAATATGCTGCATATTTTCCATCCAAAAACTTCCAACTAAATTTTTGATAATAAAGTCACAGACCAACACCTCTGGAGTCAGCCTTAGTAAACTTTCTCTCTCAAAACCTCAGTAGACTCATTCTTCATAACTACTAATGATAATGCTACCATGAAAGTCATTTTTCATATAATTTTTGCATCAATTTCATTCGATAACTTTCTAACAGATCTCCACTGAACATACCACCGTTCTCTAAAGGTGTTATTCAAATAGCAGCCATAACGTCTGTATGTGAAACTTAAAATACTATCTCAACATTTCCTGTTTTCTTTCTGATTTTCCAAGTCAAGATCTTATGATATTCCTGGTTCTGTCCCTGACAGAGGTTCATTTGCTTTTTCATTCCCAACTCCCACCATTCTTACCATGATCACATATGGTTCAGTGGTCCCTGGTTATACGACTTTCACTGAGCACTTCACTTCTTGGCCTGGGAAGGTTAACACTGTCTTATCCTTCCAGTCTTTTCTGTGTGTTTGATTATTTGTATATACTACATTTTTGAAGAAGAGCTTTAATTTGTATGCTATTTGCATTTACTTCCTTGGAGTATTATCTTTGACATCTTATGGTAGCTGTGAGAAGATAATTGTGAACTCTTTATGCACTTTGACTTCCTGTGATACCTGTTATATATTCATTCTTGTCAGAAGAGGGCACTGCTTCCAGTGTATTGCCTCTGCAAGAGCCTGCTTGGCAAGGGATGTTCTGTTTCATGTCTTATAGCATGAAAGGTTTCTGTAATGCCAGGTTCTTAAGGTAAAATAACACCCACTGCACTGGGATCTGGAAGGCATTATGTTTACCTCAGCAGCACAGAGGAGCTTCTCCTGACATCACTCTCAAAACCACTACTGTGAGCGTTTATCGTTGTCTCTAATGTAGACATCCAAATAATTTGCTCGACCATTGTGTTTGGGGATTTTTCTGCCATCCAGGCTCTAATATGGTATCTTTTAAATAATAACATAAATGTATGACAATTATTAGACTAGAGCACTTATAAATTTAAGCTCTTGGATCAGAAAATTTAATACTAAACTATTTGCAGCGTGTATAATTATGTATAATTTTATGTATTTTCAAAGGTATTTACAGATTTGCATGAAATAGATAATAAACAGAATATTTAATATCTTCACTACCTTTGGTTTATAATGAGCTAGTCTATATGTACTAGATATCACAATAAATTAAAAACTACATCACAGTACAGAATTAGTAAACAATACAATAATCTCTATGCACCATAGCTATGGAGTTTGCTTAACCCATTCATTCCTCTAATATCGTACATATTCTGTTTCTCCTCATAGCAGGAACATGAACATATGCATTGTGATATGCTCTATTTAATATTTCATTAACTCCACATCCTGAATCTATCCACTTTGAACACTGGAATCATGCTTTCATGAGCAGTAGTAAGTGGAATACACTTATTTACTGGATGTTAACAGAACAAGTGTAGGAGAGACAGTGGGTTGACTGAGACATTAAAGATGAGTTTTCAGGCTGGAGAGATGGCTCAGCGGTTAAGAGCACTGACTGCTCTACTGACGGTCCTGAGTTCAAATCCCTGAAACCACATAGTGACTCACAACCACCCATAATGAGATCTGATGCCCTCTTCTGGGGTGTCTGAAGAGAGCTACAGTGTACTTATATATAATAAATAGGTAAATCTTAAAAAAAAAAAAAAGATGTTTTCCCCATTGCTGTTTTTTTTGTTCAATCTAATAATGTTTAGCAAGTGATAAATATATAATACATATGCATAATATATACAGCAAAAGCATTGTTTCTATTATTTAAATACACAATCTCTTAAATTGACTGAAACATTTATAAGTGCTATGAAGCTGAGCACGTAGCTCAGTGGTAAGGTGCTTGCCTAGCATGTGTGTGGTTCTATGTTCAATCCCCAGTGCCCCAGCATGTGCAAAAAAATAAATATATTCATACATACTGTGAAAAGTAAAGGTTAATAACATTTCAAACACATGAGAAAGATAAAGGAAGGGAAAGGAGAAGGGAAGGTAATTTTGTGGAGAGGAAGGGAGAGAGGGAAATTATGGAAGAAAAAGCACTGTATAGCCTTCCAGTCTCTCTGGCCTGGTGTCCTAAGCAGACCTTGGGTACAAGCTCTGCAACCAGTTTCAAACACCCAGAGGAAGCTCCACTCCCAGGAGCTCTGACACGCCCAGGATCAGAGGTGAGGAGGACCCAACATCTGTTCCAACACCAGGAGTAACTGGGACCAGCAGGACCAGGCACATAGGAATTCCACCAGTCCAGAGGCTCAGGCTCCTTCCAGTATCTCTGGGCTGGTGTCCTGAGCAGACCTTGGGCACAAGCTCTACAGCTACTCCCACAACACCCAGAGAAAGCTCCACTCCCAGATGCTCTAATGAGCCCAGGGTCACAGAATCCCAGAATCACAGGATCACAGAGACAGCTTGACTCTGAGGAGTTCTGACATAACCAGGATCACAGGAAGGACAGGCTCCAGTCAGATTTAGCAAGGGCAGGTAGCACTAGAGATAACCAGATGGTTGGGGGGGGGGGCAAACATAAGAAAATAAACAACACAAACCAAGGTCCCTTGGCATCATCAGAACCCAATTCTCCCACAATAACAAGTCCTGGACACACCATTACACAGGAAAAGCAAGATTCAGATATAAAATCACTTCTCATGGTGATGATACAAGACTTTAAGAAAGACAAAAATAGCACCCTCAAAGAAATACAGGAGAACACAGGTAAACAGCTAGAAGCCCTTCAAGAGGAAACACAAAAATCCCTTAAAGAACTACAGGAAAACACAATCAAACAGGTGAAGGAAATGAACAAAACCATCCAGAATCTAAAAATGTAAATAGAAACAATAAAGAAGTCAGAAAGAGAGACAGCCCTGGAAATGCAAAACATAGGAAAGAAATCAGGAGTCATAGATGCAAATACTACCAACATAATACAAGAAATAGAAGAGAGAATCTCAGGGGCAGAAGACACCATAGAAAACATTGACACAACAGTCAAAGAAAATGCAAAAAGCAAAAAGCTCCTAGCCTATCCAGGAAATCCAGAACGAAATGAGAAGACTAAACCTAAGGATAATATGTATAGAAGAGAGTGAAGACTCCCAATGTAATGGGCCAATAAATATTTTCAACAAAATTGTAGAAGAAAACTTCCCTAACCTAAAGAAAGTGATGCGCATGAACATACAAGAAGTCTATAGAGAGGGAGGCAACAGGGGTTTGTTCTTGTTTTTTTGGTTTTTTTTTTTTTTTTTTTTTGTTGTTGTTGTTTTTGGAGGGGGAGCTGAGAAAGGGGAAATCATATGACATGTAAATAAAAAAAAATACCCCCCCCAAAAGAAGAACCCTATAGAACTCCAAATAGACTGGAACAGAAAAGAAATTCCTCCTGTCACATAATCAAAACACCAAATACACTAAACAAAGAAAGAATTTTAAAAGCATTAAGGGAAAAAGGTCAAATAACATATAAAGGCAGGCCTATCAGAATTACACCAGACTTCTCACCAGAAACTATGAAAGCTAGAAGATCCTGGGCAGATGTCATACAGACCCTACAAGAACACAAATGCCAGCCCAGGCTACTATACTCAGCAAAACTCTCAATTACCATAGATGGAGAAAACAAGATATTCCATGACAAAACAAAATTTACACAATATCTTTCCACAAATCCAGCCCTACAAAGGATAATAGATGGAAAACATCAACATAAGGAGCAAAACTAAACCCTAGAAGAAGCAAGAAAGTAATCTTTCAACAAATCGACACAAATCTAATTCCACCTCTTACAACAAAAACAACAGGAAGTGACAATTACCTTTTCTTAATATCTGAATATGAAAATTAATATTACCAGCATATCCTAAGCGCTTGAAATCCAAAAATATGAGGAATTAGAAATTTGTTGATTGTCATCCAATGGTCTCTCTAATTTGGTAATTGGAGAAATAGGTCTAATATTGTACAATCTATATATACTTTCAGCTTGTTTATTTAGGACAGTGTTTGGCTGTGTACAACATAAGGGTCTTGAAATCTTGCTTCTCCTATCTCAGCCTCTCTATTAGTAGTATTATTTATTTCATGTTTTACACTATACTATGGTTTTCAAAGCAGCTTATATATTTCATAAGTATTTATATACCCAAAAGAAACATAGCCGATTAACTAGGGAGGTGGCTTGTGAGAGAAGAACAGAGTGAGACTGAATGCTTTGCTTGACGTTTGTAACTCTTGTATCAAGTTTGAAGAAGAGGACTTTATAAATTACTTTCTCTGAAATGAATGCTTTCCCAAATTATAACAGCTAATGAACCAAATTCTTACCCTCAACTAATGTCTGTGCCACCCTCCAAGCAGAACCATTGTTCATTGAAACAGTTGGTGAATGACTTTATGGAAAGACCATCTTAATACATACACCATTTCTTAAATGAATGTAACCTGTTCTCTGTGGGCTGAGAATAAAGTCAATCACTCAAGTCAAATAGCTTTGACCATAGAAGGAAGTCTGTATCCAAAAATCGAGTCTACAATTCATTTCTTGGTGCAGCAGAACTGCCAACTCTCAGCTTAGCTATGATGGAGGTAAAATCCTTTGGTGATGTGAGGGTCATTGAAGTACAGGCTTATTACAATGAAATCCAAAGTCTAAAAATTGTTCTTATTTTGGGCTTGTACCATAGTAAACAAACAAACAAAAGACTTTATATATTTATATTCATTTAGATAAATACTAGCAGTGATGTATTATTTTGAAATATACAGCTAATATGTTTGTAGTTATTTAAAAATTTATATTGAGAAAAATGTATTTTCACTATTGCTGTAGATGAGCATCTACATAAGACTGTTATATTGATTGTTGTTTTATATCAAACAACTTTTATAATACTTATTTTTATTGTTGTAATATTTTATAAATTTTAAGGAATATGACAAAAAAAGGTATTGTAAGTATTGAAGGGGAGTCTCTAGGAGGAGTTGGGGTACAAAAGGGAAACAAGAATGTGATTTAATTCTATTCACTTAAAATATGTTTTTAAATGTTACCGAATTCTGGTAAATTGAAATCATGTAACTGTTCTCATCATAATGCAATAAAAGTTAAAAAAAAAAAAAAGGAAAAGCACTGTATAATTTTGGCAAATTATTATTTTATTCTTTGGTTGATTATTTGAAAATACAGTGATCTAGAGCTGAGGTGTGATTTTTGCTATGTGTTCCAGTTTCAGCCTCCAGACACTGCCAATCTCTTAAGTGTAGGAAACATATTTGCCTAATAATGAAACAGCAGTATTGAACATATTCCAGCTCATATTCTTTTGACAATGAGGAAATACAGTGCGCCTCGATTGTAACCACTGTCCGACTCTGAAATAGTCCTTCCATACATATTTATTCTAAATTTATTGTTTCTCCTATTTCTACTGGTGTCACTTGCTAGTCAACAACTAGGAAAGTACAGGAACTCATTTTCAGTAAATTGGTAGTCTTTCATGATGGAGGTGCTACACCTTAAACTAGCCTTACGCTACAGGCTGATTTACAGTGGTTCTGTTTGTTATTTACTGTGAGATCATGAAATGACTGTTATATTTTTGTGACTTACAAACTGCATTATTTAAAATTCTGGGTTGTGATTTAACACAGGTCTCTATGTAATCCTTCTCTTCTCCATGGCTCCTTACGCCAGTTCTGATTTATGATGTCAAACTGAAGATGAGATTACCTCCATATGTAAAGGATAAGATGTTCCAAGAAGGTTTTTCTTAATCACAGCAGTGTTAGTCACTGAAGTCTTCACATTTAGGAGCCAGCATGCCAACGCTCATGGTAAACAACTGTCTGTTGTTGCTCTGTACAGCTGTCAGGATCCTATCCAATCCCTACCTCTAATACAACTAATATGACTTTAAAGCTTAGAGAAGTTCAACTCTTTTTATGAGCACCTATCAATTATCGAAGGAAGAAAGAACTCTCCTACAGGTAGTGAATCATGTTGTGATTGTATTTTACATCTCATTATCCATCAATAGTAATACACATATATCCCTAGGTTTGAAAGAATAAGTTTTATTGATTAGATGATCAAGATCCTGATCTAGGCTAATACTCCCATCTAAAAAGTAAAACACTGTATACGTATATGAGGGTGTGTCTGGAAGAATTAATACTAAGGTTATGAGAGAGAATAATTCGGTTACCAATATGCTAAGTATCATCCTATCAACTGAGAGTCCTAGCAAAAAAAAATTGAAGAGAGGGTAAAGTAGTTCTCTAGGCAAACTTGTGAAATCATCTTTGCATGCATTTGAAAACTGATCATTCTGTATAATAGATCTTTGACCATGGACTAACTTTGTACCTCTTGCTTACTGATGGCAGACAGTGGGATTTCTCAGTCTCCACAAGTGAATCAATGCAGTAAATCCCTTTTTTTTGTAGGATCAGGCATCACATTGCAAAAAGGATGTGATGGGAGAAATGTATTGCCAAGATAATTTATAGAAGTCAAATATCGTATAGTGTACTCTCAGAAACTAAGAAAATCATGATGTCACCTTGCTATATATTATTTGGGGACCATCATTGTATTGAGATCTGTCATTGACTGAAATGTGATTCTGCTGTTCTGCTGGAGCTGAACATAAATTTTTATGTCCTGTTAAGCCTGTTTTTCTGTGTGAAACTGACAAATGCTTTGTGATGTATTTTGTTTAAATTTTTAGGGAGTCTAGACAGTAAATCAAGTCAGTTATCTTACTAACATAAAAGTTTAGCTACTAATATTAAATGTAGAACTACTATTTATTTAATGTATATAACTAATGCAAGTTTAGACTACAAGTTGACTGAAAGTTAGTTAATAATTGTTAATAGTTCACATGCCAGAATAAATTTACATATGTTTGCATATTTAATACAAAAATGAATCAGGTGATGGAATTAGTTTTAAAGTTTATATGAGGTAAGACACACAACTGAATAATTCTAATGCCTTTCTTGGTTTAAGCCAGTGCAATAAATTGGTCTCAGTGTCATCATTTTCTCTGATAGAAGTTGGGAAAAACAACTTAGATGTCTGCTACCAAGGCCTCTCAAGAATTATGCACTTTCATATTTACTTGATGGAAAAACTATTTGAGACTTGGTCTCAAAGCTACTTGGACTATATTTTAAGATATAGTTTCCTCATCTTGTGACTGAGTTTGACAAGCAGTTAGCTCATGATTGAAGTAAAGTGAATTTATTGTAATTGTAAATGTTCAGATTTATCATTAGAGTCAACCAAACATCTATTTAAAGATACACTTAAACAATTGTGTTCTTCTTTTCCTTCTCTAAAGATTAAACCATATGCTTTCAAGTATCCCACTGTAAGTGTAACGTTTGTACAAGGTAATTAAATCTCAGAAATTGTACAAATTTCAGTTCATGCATAAAATACTTTGTGTCATTCTGGTTTTGGTGTTTCCACTTATTTGTTTATTTTTAAACAATGTCTTTCTCCTTTCACAAAAACATTGCTCTTTTGTGCTTTTCAGCTTGTTTTAATGCTGGAAACAGGTTTCCCACATTGATAAATGAGCTCTGCCACAGCATATGCACTTTGATGTTCAAGTTCTTCTTGGTGTAATCATGAGAACCGCAGCTTCCTAATAGGCATTGCTGTTACCTCTAGTGAGAAAAAAGGAATTTTACAAGATGATTCATTGACTACACAACAGGATTTCCAAACCGATTTGCTAGCTGACAAGCAACAATAATATTACCAGTTGATACTAAACTTACAGAAATGGAGAGTTAATATAGAAGCTGATGTCTTAAAATATTTCTCAGCTGAGATATCTAATATTCAAACATTAAGCTCTATCTTAATGGATTTCAGTCTTGGAAGTCAACTGCATACGGGATGACTAGCCAAATCCTGGAAGGCTATAGTGGTTGAGAAATAACCTTGAACGAATACTTATATTCAGTTTCATTATTCTTTATTTCTTTCACCTAAACAGATTTTGAAATTTCTGATGTTACATATATGAGAATTATATTTACTCCAAAACAACATAAAATGCCATATCCTCATTTTTAAAATATTTTGAGATAGAGACAACTATTCAACACTAAAAATAAATTCTGGTATTAAACAAACTCTAAAATATATTTTCTTTTTCCTTGAAAGAACGGAAGACACATACACTTAGAAGTGACTTGTGTAATGTGTATTAGTGTGTCCTACCTAATTCTGGCAGGACAGATTTGAGGCAAGTTGTCATTTTTCTATTTATAGATTGAGATATTGAGGGAGGGATTACTTTGTCTTTACACTGCAGTGCTCTTAACTTTGGAAGGAAAAGAAAGATGATAGTTAATAATCAATGATTTTTTTATTATTAGATAGCAATACTTTACATATTTTAATAACACAACTATGACAAAAAACAAATTTAGAAAAAATTAACTACATTTCCTTTTACATATATGAAATCCATTTTAAGAAAAATAAAAACTAAACATCTCATTTCCTCAAAATGTAGTTATTTCTCTTCTGGGTTTTGTGGGTTGTTGTTGTTGTTTTGTTTATTTGTTTAATTATGGGCTCTCCAGAAATCTCATCAAGGATTTCTGAAGACACTGACATCTTCTGGTTAGGATAAAACCTTTGCTCTCCATTTTAATCCCTAGTATATTTTCATCCTGAAACTCCAGTGTAATTAGAATACATGTCAAAAGAGAGTCACTGGCCACATATATTCTCTTCCTTTTAAGGATGAGATATTTGGTGTTTGTGGTGGCAGGAATCTTCTGAGTGCACAGACAATTAGAGAGTGCACAGGTAATCTAAATTGCATTTCCTGATCCCCTGAGCAAAGGAGTTCTTTGCACTTTACAAAACTAGTTTTCTGATATTTGCCTAGCTTTGGGAAATTGCAGATTCCAAAGGCTGTGAATTGAGTGCTTGTACACTTGGCTTTCCCTTTGTACATTTTATAATAGCTCAGTGGCTGTGGAGAAGGTAATCTCCCTCTCAGTGGGCTTGTTCTTTTACCACGGGCAATAATCTACTGAGTTCTGGAGTTCCCATAATATAAGCAACTCCCTTTGTGACTTTCAAATGCTGTAGGTTTGTAATGGTGCTTGGCACTTTAATAATTAGTCTTCAGGGAGCTTTAATAGAGTAGGGCAACTGTTTTAATTAACTTAATCCCCAGAACATGAGTTGACCATTAGACACCAAATCACACTTTCGCTCCAAGAGTATTTGAACTCTGAGGAAATCACATTTGTAACTACAGTGGGGATAACATTATCTTCTGTTGCAAAACAATTGTAGCTGCAACTATTTGGCTTCACTGGCCTCTGACACTGTGGTAAATGAAAACTATTATTCCATTGGAACGAATGTATAATAGAAACAGCTCAAGAGTCTGGCTTTGAGTGCTGTAGAAATGATGTGTGCTGGCCTAATTTGTGAGAAGCTAAAGACAAATAGAAAGGAAGAGCCATTTTACAACTTTAGACTGCCTTTTCTCAGCTGAATAAAGACATGCATTTGCAAACCACTTTAAAAGTTAATTTGGAAAAAAAAAAGAACAATATTGCTTTAAGGCACCTTTATGCCCTGACAGCCTTATGCTACTTTTAAAACCATAGGAATATTTAAGCTCCCCATTTTTTTATTCGAGTGCTTTTGTACTGTATAAACAATGTATAAAAACACTAGGTGCAGGGTTGATGAAGAAAATTATTTGTAACCATAATCACATGGCCTAGGGTAATTTAAAGTATATGTTTTAATCTAAGTAAAGGAATTTTGTTCTCATGACAAATGCAAAGGTTGTTTGTGGATCGCTATATACATTTACACATTTCAGGTATAGATTAAACATGTATTACATAAAATAAGGTCAGAGGAAGTTGAGGTGAAAGATTATGAGCTGTACACTCAACTTGCAAAGAACTTGCATAAGTAAGAACTGTGAGGTAAAGCCTAATGACAGAGCTTATAGAGCGATACACGAAGATGTAAGAACACCGTGCTCATCCTAGAATTTTAGCAAGTTTTATAAATGAAACACTTGAAAGTAAAATTGAGAATGCAAAAGCTATCTCAGATTTAAAACTCCCTAAAAGTACTCCAAGACAAGTGAATAAATATGCAGTGGTCTAGAATTATTGAAAAGAAGTTGTATAGCATCATTGTTTCCATGGCTGGACTAAAATGTACAAAGAAGTAAGTAGCAGAACTATCAGAGCAGTGAAATTGTTTTGTAATACGTTCTGGAATTTTAATTAACTATTAACAGAGCATATAGCCACACAAAAGAACAAATAGATATGTTTGTGAGGGATGAGTTGTAGATTAACATTATGAATTAAAAATGTAGATTAATAAAATATATTTTAATCATTTTTAAAGTTTTGTGATTGTAGTATAATTATAACATTTTCCCCTTATCTTTCATTTTATCAGCCTTTCCATGTAACATTCTTTTGCCCTTTTTCAAAATCAGACCTATTTTTTCATTAATTTTTGGGTATACACACACACACACACACACACACAAACATACATACATAAATATGGGCATAGACACATATTTTACATGCACATATACATACATATACACATATACCCTCCTCATTTCCTCAGTGGGTATAATTTCTCTTGCATGTTTGCATTTCTAGAGCTGAGGATATGGTATTAAATAACCAAATAACCTCCTTTCCCCTCATACTATTGCTCCAAACTTCAGAATTTTGTAGTTGCCTGTAGTTCTTTTTGTAGAATTGAGATACAATTCTTTTCGCCGTAAAAGTTTGAATTTTGTTGCACATTTAAACTTCTTGTACCTACCAAATATATTAGCTATTTTATTACTATTATTATTTTGTGATTGAATGCTGCATGAGACATTGAAAATTACAACTGTTTTTTTTCTTTCTTTTTTTTTTTAATTATGTGTTTTCTTTTTTAATTTAAATTAGGTATTTTCTTTATTTACATGTAAATTTCTCCTTTCCCAGTTTCCTCTCCAAAAAACAAACAAACAAACAAACAAACAAAACCAACAAGAACAAATTCCTGTTGCCTTCCCCCTCCCCATGCCTGCAACCCCACCCTCTTCCACTTATTGGCCCTGGCATTCCCCTACACTGGGGCACAGAACCTTCACAAGGCCTAGGTCCTTTCCTCCTATTGATGATCGAATTTGTAATCCTCTACTATACACATGCTGCCAAAATAATCAGTATCACCATATATAGTCCTTGGTTGGGTCCCTGGGAGCTCTGAGGGTACTAGTTAGTTCATATTGTTGTTCGTCCTAAGGGGCTGCAAACCCTTCAGCTCCATAGAACCTTTCTCTAACTCCTTCACTGGGGACCGTGTACTCAGTTCAATGAATGGCTGTGAAAACCTACATCTGTATTAGTCAGGTATTGTCAGAGCCTCTCAGGAGATAGTTATATTTAGGCTGGCTTGTTCTTCCTTCAGTCACTGCTCCATAGTTAATCTCTGCTACTCCTTCCTTGGGTATTTGATTCCCCCTTTTAAGAAGGAATGAAATGTCCACCTTTTTGTCTTCCTTCTTCTTAAGTTTCTTGTGGTTTGTGGGTTGTTCTTCTTGTATTCCAAACCTCTGGGCTAATAACCACTTATCAGAGAATGCCTACCATGTGTGTTCTTTTGTGATTGTGTTACCTCACTCAGGATGATACTCTCCAGATCCACCCATTTTCCTAAGAATTTCATAAATTCATTGTTTTTAATAGCTGAGTAGTATTCCATTGTGTAGATGTACCACAGTTTCTGTATCCATTCCTCTGTTGAGGAACATCTGGGTTGTTTCCAGTTTCTGGCTATTATAAATAAGGCTGCTATGAACATGGTGGAGCATGTGTCCTTATTACATGTTGGAGCATCTTCTGGATATATGCCTAGGAGTGGTATAGCTGGGTCCTCTGGTAGAACTATGTCCAGTTTCTGGAAGAACCACCACACTGATTTCCCGAGTAGTTGTACCAGTTTGTAATCTCACCAGCAATGAAGGAGTGTTCATCTTTCTCCACAACCTCTCCAGCATCTGCTGTCACCTGAGTCCTTTATCCTAGCCAATCTGACTGGTGTGAGGTGGAATCTCAGAGTTCTTTTGATTTGCATTTCCCTGATGACTAAGGATGTTGAGCATTTCTTTAGGTGCTCCTCAGCCATTCGGTGTTCATCAGTTGAGAATTCTTTGTTTAGCTCTGTACCCCATTTTTTAATAGGGTTTTTTGGTTTTCTGGAGTCTAACTTCTTGAGTTCTTTGTATATATTGGATATTAGCCCTATATCAGATTTAGTATTGGTAAAGATCTTTTCCCAATTTGTTGATTGCAATTTTGTCCTATTGACAGTGACTTTTACCTTACAGAAGCTTTGCAACTTTGTGAGATCCCATTTGTCAATTCTTGATCTTAGAGTATAAGCTGTTGGCGTTCTCTTCAGGAAAATTTCTCCTGTGCCATGTGCAATAGGTTCTTCCCCACTTTCTTTTCTATTAGTTTCAGTGTATCTGGTTTTATGTGGAGGTCCTTGATCCACTTGGACTTGAGCTTTGTACAAAGAGATAGGAATGGATCTATTTGCATTCTTCTACACCCTAACTGCCAGTTGAGCCAGCATCATTTGTTGAAAATGCTGTCTTTTTCCCACTGGATTGTTTTAGCTCCTTTGTCAAAGATGAAGTAGCCATAGGTTTGTGGGTTCATTTCTGGGTCTTCAATTCTATTCCATTGATCAACCTGCCTGTCACTGTACCAATACCATGTGGTTTTTATCACAATTGCTCTGTAGTACGGTTTAAGGTTCAGTATGGTGACATTGTTGAGAATAAGAGGTTCCTTTATTGTTGAGAATAGTTTTGGCTATCCTGGGTTTTTTGTTATTCCAGATGAATTAGCAAATTGTTCTTTCTAAGTCTGTGAAGAATTGAGTTGGAATTTTGATGGGGATTGCATTGAATCTGTAGATTGTTTCGGCAAGATGGCCATTTTTACTATATTAATCCTGCCAATCCTTGAACCAGGGAGATCTTTCCATCTTCTGAGATCTCAGTCAATTTCCTTCTTCAGAGACTTGAAGTTCTTGTCAAACAGGTCTTTTACTTGCTTAGTTAGAGTTACACCGAGGTATTTTATATTATTTGTAGCTATTGTGAAGGGTGTTGTTTCCCTAATTTCTTTCTCAGCCTATTTATCCTTTGTATAGAGGAAGGCCATTGACTTGCTTGAGTTCATTTTATATCCAGCTACTTTGCTGAAGTTATTTATCAGGTTTAGGAGCTCTCTGGTGGAATTTTTGGTATACTTAAGTATACTATCATATCGTCAGCAAATCAAAAGTAATTATACCTTTATAAATCTTTTTTTAGAGTTTTAATTGTGAGGGAGAGAAGGGGTAGTAGCAGAGAGATAAAGCAGTAGCAGAGAGAGAAAAGAGAGGTGAGAGAGGCTCTAAATCGTGTTATGATATAATAACTTTATAAGTTATAATAAGATTATTGTTTATTTTACTTTGAAACATTTTTAGAAAAAGTAATTCAAACTGCAAGTAGTGGTCCTGCTGATGAAATTTGGAAACTATGGCTATTTTTAAAACTTAATTTGTATGTGGGTGTATATTTGTATATGAGTATATGCACACAAGTGCAGGGGCTCATGGGGATCAGAACTGTTACCTTCTGGGATGAAGACATAGAAAACTGTGAATCATAAGATATAAGTGTTGGGAACTAATCTTGGGTTTACTGAATCAGTCCAGAAATCAGAATCTTTAAAGCATTGTTTGGGTGATTGTTTTTCTCCTTAGTATCTCTTTTTAGAAAACAAATCAATGACAAAACACTGTAAAGAACATGAAAAAAAACAATATAAGACAAGTATTAGGCAAATTACAGGTGTTGGATTAACTCTTCCAGATTGTCTTCCTGTTATAGAAGAAAAAGGGAGCTAAAAATATTTTGAATTATTTTGAAAGTATTCTCCATGAGTTATTGGGTATTTAGATGCAAAATCAAGAAATGAGAAATGTGAACACCATTAATTACTCTTTTTTCCCATGATGATAATCTTTTGAAGGATCTTCTCTGAAAGGTACAATATAATCTGCTATTTATAGGTGTTAATTCATCCTGTTCAGTACAAATGATGTGCAACAGCTCAAGCTCCTAGCTCAGCAATAAGGAGACATCAGTTGCATCAGCAGATGTCTTTGTGCCTATTAACTTCACTTGAGAAACTATGAGTCCTATATCCCTACAGGTCTGAAGGGAAGACAGAAAAGGGGTCACAACTCTACCTCCCTACAGTGAGCTGAAGCATGAAGAAGCTTCCTCATCAGTCTCCAAACAGGGGTGAACGAAACATTATCTGCTTATGCTGTCAATCACCTAAGTTGTTATGGAGCAACTGGTGATTAAAAAACACTTAAAATAAAAACATCCAGGTTTATGAATGAAATTTTATGTCTATGAAGAACTATTGCATAATTAATAATAGATATCATATAGAGAGCACCAGCCTTCTGATTTATTAAGTTTTGTACTAAAAAAAAAAATGGGCTTAAGGCCTCTATACACACACAAAAAGGACAGGGTCTCAGAGACAAGTGAGCAGAAAGAGACACAGAGGGAAAATAATCATAGCATATAATCCACAAGTATCCTCCCTCTTTGACAACTTAGAGAAAAAGAATGACAAGTGCATTCTATGATTATTCTAGGTTGAAAGCTATATTTTTAAGTGAGAAATATATATATTTGTTATATTCAAAATGATACTTGTATAAATTTTTTATTTATTAAGTTATGGTTTTTATGTCTGAACAAAAAATAAGACTACTTTTAGAGTATGGCTTGGAATATAACTTTTTTTAATTAGATATTTTCTTTATTTACATTTCAAATGGTTTCTCTTTACCCAGTTTCCCCTCCGAAAAAATATACCCTGTTCCCTGCCCCCTCCCTCTGCTCACTAATTCACCCTCTCCTGCTTCTTGCTACTGGTATTCCCCTACATTGGGACATAGAACCTCCATAGGACCAAGTGCCTCTCCTCCCATTGATGACTGACTAGGCCATCCTCTGCTACATATGCAGCTGGATCTATGAGTCCTGCCATATGGCTGGTGGGTTAGTCCCTGGGTACTAGTTACTTCTTATTGTTGTTCATTGTAAGGGGCTGAGGCTCACAGCCATCCATTGGACTGAGCATAGGGTCCCCAATGAAGGAGATAGAGAAAGGACCCAAGGGTTTACAGCCCCTTAGGAACATAGCTTTTAATAAGTTTCTGAATTGCTCTTAATAGTAAGAAAAATAGAAAGAAATTCTACTATAAATTCATTTCAAAATGTACAAATACCTCTTCTCTTAGACTTAGATGACAATAGATTTCAGGTTCAGCTGAGGCAGGTTAATAAAAGTAATCCCGTTTGTAGCTCCATATCAGAAAAAAGGAGTACCGGAGTACCAGGATGACTCTTCTCTTGTACGAGATGCCTCATCTTCACTTCTGATTCTTGGATTTTCTAATATGGCAATACCAAATTTCAACCAACTTCTCATTACTATGCCATAATTCATTGGAATAGGTTAATGTTGCAAGGACTCAGGAGACTTTCAGTTTCCATTGACAATATGTTCTAAGTCCAGTATTCATGAGAAGAATCATAAATACTAAACTCTACTAAATATTAATGTTTTGTTACCAGAGCAAACAAGATTCAGAAAAGTAAAGAGGAATGTTATTCTTCTAATTCTAACCACTATCCTTGAGTGAAAAATCATCTATGTTGAAGTACCCTCTTTTAAAACATTGTTACTGATATTGGGCCATGCCCTCCCTTCAAAGCAGCCTAAAATACTCTGCCCTGTTTCTACTATATACTCTCTTATCCCTTAGAGTCCTCATTTTCACTAGCTATCTTGGTTATCAATATTGATATTGTGATGAAACACCATGATCACCAAACTTGGGGAGGAAAGGATTTGTTTGGCTCACACTTCCATGTCACTCTTCACCATCAAAGAAAGTCAGAACAGAAACTCAACAGGGCAGGAACATGGAGACAGGAGTAGATGCAATGGCCATTGGAGGAGTGCTTCTTACTGACTTGCTTCTCATGGATGACTCATCCTACTTGCTTGTAGCACTCCAGTCCATGAACCCAGGGAGGCCCCATCCACAATGGATAGGAACCTTCCAGATCGATCATTAATTAAGAAGATATATACAGGCTTGCCTGCAGTCCAGTTTTATGAAAATGTTTTCTCAATTTAGTTTCCCTGTTTTCCAATGATCTTAGCTTGTGACCAGTTGACATATATCTAGCCAGCACTTCAGCTTAGTAAACTCATACCAAATATCAAGAATAGTCATATGACTGTGGACACCTCAGTGATAGACAGTGGTAGTAATCTCAGTCACTGAGGAAACAAAAAGGAATTGTGAAGGAAATGTTACATAAAGGAGAATTAATATAATTGGCCTGGACTATGTTTTCTTTAGAACAAAGGAGCTATAATCGGCAATTTTAATTCATTAATAAGGGAAAATATACTAACAAGGATTAAAATGGCTAGGTTGCAGAAAGCCTCAGAGTTAAAAGATTGTCTCCACAACATTTCATGTCAGATGGTGCTTTTTTCCCACCATACATCCTGGTAGACTGAGTCCTTCATAAAGCTCTGTGTCGGATCTTGTGTGCCTCCATAATACCCCATGCCAAGCTAACCTTGTCCTCCAAGATTCTCTATTCTGAAGCTCACCTGTTCCTCAAGAATATCTGCTCTCAATCATGATTGTTCATCATCACACACCATTTTGAAATCAATGGGTTTATTTTCTTGTACCAGGCTATACAGATCTATATCATCATTTATCTAAGCATTCATCTCATATCATTTTTTGTCCCAATGGTTTCCTTTCTTTTCCCAATATTTTCTACCAGTTTGATAGAAAACCATACATATGCTGAAAATGACTTTTGAAATTAAACATGAAGGAAGACACAAGTGTGCACATTCTCTCTCTTCTTCACAGGCCTATTTGTTTAGTATGATAGTTTTAATTTTTTTAGGAAAGTATTTGATATTATCCATGAAGTGTTAAAAGTTGAAAATACAATTAAATAACTGGTAATAATTGAATAAAGAATATGTATTTGGGTAATCTAAAGCAGCAGGTAAATATAGCTCTAGATTTGATGTTCCAAAAGGTTGACGTATTTGTATTTACCTACTCAGTGGAGCCATAATGAGAATCAATGCATAATAGAAGAATTTGAAAACATCAAATGGCATTGTAAAATTTGTCTCTTTTGGAAAAGTGGGCCAAAGAAAAGGATGTCACTTGATTAAAACAGCCTGGTCACTTTTGACTTATGCATGAAGTAATTTAATGAAAATAAATTATAAATAGAGTCTATTCTAAAGTGTTCAGACAAACTGGCAATTGCCTTATATTTTCCTGCCCAAGGTCTGGTGGTTATTAATGTGCACATTGCAGCAGTTAGAATTAAAAATAGATCCATCTATTTTTTTTTAAATAAATGTTGTTATTAGTATTTTATCACAACATATTCTTGCACTTCATTTCAAGTGTACAAAGAATGATTGCCCTGTGACATATAATAAAGTTCTAGAACTTAAATTTAAAAAGAAAAAGTAAGATTGTTCAGAGATTACTCTATGGTGCGGAAAAATATGAGTAGTCTGTCTGTGAAAAGCAGTGCATCTCCAGAAAAGGATCAGGAAGGAGTCCTTAAAATTAAGCACAAAAATGTAATGTTAATGCACAAGAAAGAAAAATCCAGAATTGAGCCAGTATTTATTATAAGGAAGACATGTATGTAATGAATGTGAATTTCTCACAAAATATTGGACTGAGTCTAGCCTGAACTCTCATCCTTCTATTATTCACTTTCTCTTTTTATCTCCTCCTTTTCCATGCATAGAATATAGTGTGATTGGTAGGAAAAGTGATTGTTCCTACAAATTTTAGAATAACAACCTTGCTGTCACTGTAGAGGCACATATGTACTCTACAGTTTCCACAACAGTCTTTATTAACCATAGTAGGTGGAACTACTCATGGGCTTGAAGCCATAATTAGACAGAGCTTGTCAGTGTCTAGTTTGACCAAACATCACATATTCTTACTTACTTTTATACTCTTATATGAGTTTTACAATCAAATCACATTGATTTTTATGTGGGGGTTAATGATTAATTATGAATCTATCTGAAGTGTCCTTTTAAGTTATTCTTTTAAAATAGTAATATTTACTAGCAATAAACTACAAATTCTAATGACTAATTTTGCTGACTATGCCACAGTAAATATAATAGAATTCTGTCAGTCTGTCTTATTATTCAGCCCCGTTGATATGTATGCATATTTACATGAATACATGAAAATGTAGGTGATTTCTATAATTGATCTCTCAAAGCAGAAAATAAGAGGATAAATTAATTTTCATATAACCTCCGCAGTGATAAGTTATATCTTTATCATTATAAATAACCTTTGTACTGAATTATACATATATGTACATATATATGACCATCATGATTGAAATATATATGATATATTTGTCATATATATAAGATATATATGATAAAATTATATATTTTATTTAAATATGTCATTTTTTCTGAAACAATTATATTCCTATGGAGCATTTGTGTCATGTATGATTCAGTTTTGAGGATTCTACTTGTTGAAAATGAAGGATTCAGCAGCTGTGATAGCAAAGTATTCTGCCTCGTGGCTTTATTGCACATGATGAGAGGATGAAGTAAGAAAGAAAATATAATCTGCCTTTAAACACAAGGAGCTTTAAAACAAACAAAAAATAAAAAAGAGCAGTCATAGTATCCACTGTAATTTTTTTTCTTTGCCTGTAGGTCTAACACTTAGCAGACGGTTTTGATGTTTGTAGCTGCTTTTACAGTCAAAGGCAGCTTCATCTCAACTTTCTCTCTTGCGCATTCTGCTCTTTTTTATTCTCACAGTTTCTGGCATTAGGGGGCCCTAAGGAGGTGCATTTTTAGAGCAAGAATTATTGCAATACTTTTGTTCTTATCGAGGAACAACTTGTTCAAGCAGTGTTTTTGGAGCTGCATTATAAGTCAAAGAACAAAAGTAAAGAGGCCCCTGGCTTCAGAGTGTCAGCCTTGTCATAAAGAGAGAGCTTCTGTTTCTATGCTTTTGAAGTCCACAGCACAGCAGAACTGCTCCTCCCAAGCCTAAGAAAGGCTGCTCATAAGATTCTAAGATCACTCCGGGGTTATATGATGAATGGCAGAAAGGGTGATAATTGCAATATGTAAAGAAACATATGTACAGTTTTCAGAATTGACAAGCACCAATGTTGGTTTACTTTTCTTTTTGTAGCTATGATAAAGAAACACCAGGGAAAGAAACAACTTGGAGAGAGAAAGGTCCTTTAATTTCACAGTCACTGTCCATTATTGAGGGAAGTCAAGACTAAAACTCTGGCAGCAGAATAAGCAGAGACCATGGAGGAGAATTGCTTACTGGCTCTCTTCCCCTGGCTTCCTCAGGTACTTTGTTTATACAATCCAGGTTTATGTGACCAAGGGTAGCTGCACCCACAGTGTGTTTGATCCCTCTATATCAATGAATAATTTAAAAGAAATGCTGCAAAGGTACAGCAGAAATACAGCATGATAGTTGCAGCTCCTCAAGTGGGGTCCCTCTTTCCATGTATGTCCAAAGTTAGTCATCAAAAATACTAAGTTCTTTTATTTAATTTTCAAAGAAAAACATTGAATGCAATATTTCTGCTCTATGAGTACATAATGTGGGATTCTTTTTTCCTGATCTTTGGACTATAGGATATCAAAGCCAAGGGTAAAAAAAATGTAGATATTATCAACTTTGAGAAAATAGTTTTCTTTTTTCTTAATTGGATATTTTATTTATTTACATACGGCATTTAAAGTGCTCATATTGCCGTTTTGTCCTATTGACAATGTCTTTTGCCTTACAGAAGCTTTGCAACTTTATGAGGTCCCATTTGTCAATTCTTGATCTTAGAGCAAAAGCTATTGGCGTTCTCTTCAGGAAATTTTCCCCTGTGCCTATTTGCTCGAGGTTCTTCACCACTTTATGTTCTATTCGTTTCAATGTATCTGGTTTGATGTGGAGGTCCCTGATCCACTTGGACTTGAGCTTTGTACAAGGAGAAAGGAATGGGTCGATTTGAATTTTTCTACATGTTAACCATCAGTTGAGCCAGCATTCTCTGATAAGTGGTTATTAGCCCAGAAGTTCAGAATACAGGAAGAACAACCCACAAACCACAAGAAACTTAAGAAGAAGGAAGACAAAATGGTGGACATTTCATTCCTTCTTAAAAGGAGGAATCAAATACCCATGGAAGGAGTGGCAGAGATTAACTATGGAGCAGAGACTGAAGGAAGGACAAGCCAGCCTAAATATAACTATCTCCTGAGAGGCTCTGACAATACCTGACTAATACAGATGTTGAGGCTCACAGCCATCCATTGAACTGAGTACACGGTCCCCAGTGAAGGAGTTAGAGAAAGGTTCTATGGAGCTTGAGGGTTTGCAGCCCCTTAGGAAGAACAACAATATGAACTAACTAGTACCCTCAGAGCTTCCAGGGACCCAACCGCAAACCAAGGACTATACATGGTGAGACTGATTGTTTTGGCAGCATGTGTATAGTAGAGGATTGCTAAGCTGATCATCAATAGGAGGAGAGGTCCTTGGCCCTGTGAGGGTTCTGTGCCCCAGTGTAGGGGAATGCCAGGGTCAATAAGTGGGAGAGGGTGGGGTTGCAGGCATGGGGAGGGGGGAGGCAACAGGGATTTGTTCTTGTTGTTTTTGTTTGTTTGTTTTTTGGAGGGGAAACTGGGAAAGGAGAAATTGACATGTAAATAAAGAAAAAACCAAATTAAAAAAAATAAAGTGTTCATATAAGTCTGTGTGCACCAATATGCTTTGACCAACAAACTGTAGTTCATCAATGGAGTTACTAAATTAAAATAAACTATTCACCATACAATTGCTACCATAGCAATGGGGGGTAGGGAGCTGGGGGTAGCTACCAGCAATTCTCAGATGCCGGGAAAGCAAGAAGCTGCTAGAATCCGAAAGGGATGAGATTAGCTTAAATGTCCAACAAAGGGAAGGGAGAACCTGTAAAGACCTAATCCAGAGGTTAACCAAGGCCCCCAGTTGGAGGATGGGGCCATCTATCATCTCCAAAGGTTTAACTCAGAATTACTCCTATCTTTAGGAAATACAGGGACAAAGTGTGAGGCAGAAACTGAAGGAAAGGCCATCCAGAGACTGCTCTCCCTGGGGATCCATCCCATATACAGACACGAAACCCAAATGCTATTGTGGATGCCAACAAGTGTTTGCTGACAGGAGCCTCATATAGCTGTCTTCTGAGAGGCTCTGACAAGAGCCTGATGAATACACAGAAGGATACTCACTCGCAGCCCACAATTGGACTGAGCAAAGGGACCTCAATGGAAGAGTTAGAGAAAGGACTGAAGGACCTGAAGGGGATTGCAACTCCGTAGGAAGAACAAAATATCAACCAACCAGACTCTCCCCGCCCCCCCCCCAGAGCTCCCAGGAACTAAAATACCAACCAAAGAGTACACATGGTGGGACCCATGGCTCCAGCCGCATATGTAGCAGAGGATGGCCTTGTGAGGAGGGGGCCTTGGTCCTATGAAGGCTTCACACCAGAGTGTAGGGGAATGCCAAGGTGGTGAGGAGGGAGTGAGTGGGGGAGCACCCTCATAGGAGCACGGGGAGAAGGATGGAATAGGGAGATTGCCAGGGGAAACCGGAAAAAGGAATAACATTTGAAATGTAAATAAATAAAGTATCCAATAAGAAAAAAACTCCAATGAAATCCTTTGTAGGAGGAGTTTTCTAAAGAAATAGAAACAATTGTATATATTACAAACTAACTTTTCTCAGTGTATAGCACACACGTATATACACCTATAAATACTTTTATACACATTTGTATGTATGGAGCTACTCACACTTTTGTTTGTGTTTATATATACATATAAATATACATTCATGAAAACATATACATATGTATGTATATAGATGGATAGGTACACAGGCAGACAAAGCCAAAACAGATGGAAAACAGAAAGACAGAATAAGAAATAGAAACTGAGAGAAACGAGCATCCCACCATCTAATGCCCGCTGGCTGGAGACACAGGAGATCCTTTGTGGCTTTACTTCTCAGAATTGACACTGGAGAATGAGGATAGCCTGTGGCATTTGATCTAGTTAAGAAGTGACAATGTCCGAACTTAGGAAGAGCTGAATGTTGAGTCTGAATTATACGGCAGAAAGGACTCATGTGTTAGCTTAAGCAATGAGAAAGGAAGAGTTCTCTGTAGCCTCTCTACAAAGATCTTCAGTTGATTTGATGGCCTGAACTCACCTTAGAAAAGCATATATGATTTACTGTGTCTACAAACACAAATATTAGCTCATACAGAATCATCTCCTCTCAGATGAACCCAGAATAAACTCTGGCTAAATATCAATGCATTTCTTATTCATTCAAGCACACTTTTAGAATATTTTGATGTTCTAAGGTACTCAAGAAATTTTTTTTTAAATAAGATTTATTCTTTGCAATTTCATGTGCCTTTGATGAGCTGAAGCATTGGTTGGCTTCCTGTGCTCTGTGTATAAAAGGTACAATACTCCAAAATGATAAAATATTGTCAATATAGAGAGAATTAAAGGAATTTTGCCTTTACCTATCTTTCTCTTTCTGTGTCTGTGACTCTCTCTATTTCTCTATTACATACATATACAACACAATATATAATTATTTGAAATGCTACTCTCTCTTTCTTTTTCCCTCTGTTTCTCTTTGCATATTTCTGTTCCTTATCCTAGCCATTTATTTCTTGCTTCAGTGACATAAAAGAACATTACTATGTATAAGAAATACTACTGTTCTATATTGTATCTTCTCAATAGGCCTAGTGATCTTGATATTCCTTGTGATGGTCTGGAACTGGTGATAAGGTTACAAGAACAGGAATGGGTAGTATAGGAAACAGAATATTGTTAGTTATCTTGGATGCAGAAGTACTGCCAAACATGTCTTCTCTGTAAATATAAATTTTAAAAGTTTGTATGGTCAATGCAACTTTAAGTTAGACTAGATTAGATTCATTTGGAAAGATGCCATATCTTTAAATTTACCTGTATTGTGAGTATGTTACCAAAATAGGGGCATAAAAGAAGATACTACGGCATCTCTTCCTTCAAAAGGTATAGAATATTGTTGGTTCCTCATATAAGGAAACTTAGAAAAGGATGCAGACCAAAAAATATACTGAGTACATCTTTTTTGCAAGACATGTAAAGATGATGTGGTAGGTCTCTAATACTTTATATGAGAAACTTTCTCTTCTAAAGGAGTTATAGTTTTAATATATTTTTATTGGATATTTTATGTATTCGCATTTCAAATGTTATACCCTTTCCTCGTTTTCCCTCTGGAAACCCCCTGTGCCATCACCCTTCTCCTTCCTTCCTTCCTTGAAGGTGCTCCCCTTCCCACCCACCCATTCCCACCTCACTTCCCTGGCATTCCCATACACTGGGGAATTGAGCCTTTATAGGACCAAAGGCTTCTCATGGGGTCCCCAGTGGAGGAGTTAAAGAAAGGACTGAAGGAGCTGAAGGGATTAATTTATTTTCAAAGACGGTTTTAATGAGATCATTTTGGTCATCCATTGTTCATGGATATCTGGATTTTTATAGTAGGAATAAAAAAGGAAACAATACTTATTTCCAAGTACAAAGCAATGCATTCCACACACTTGGCTTTTAACCAAGGTTTCCAGACTTCCATTTGTCTTTTCTTAAATTCAAGTGTACAGTTGAAAGCTAAAGGTCACTTTATTTACCAAAAGAAAATGTCAACAAACAACCATTCCCTCTTCTGCCTCTTCAAATCTGTATGCAGAAACTGCCTCTCAATACTCTAAATCCTTCTCCACGGAGATATTAAACGAAGGCATTAATCCATACAAAATATGTTAATTCCTGCTCTACTCAGCCCAAAGGAAGAGAAAGATAATACTTCTGGAATCAAAATGTTGTGTCTAAATAATCCTTTCATAAGTCTTACCGAGCATGCCTCTCTGGGCATAAGGGTAGCGCTTCTGGAAGATCTGACTTGGAAAATATAACGCTTGGGTTGGCTGTCTAGGCAATGAGTGCCTATGTATATAAATAAAATCACTGCTTCTCGTTTTTCTCCAACAATACATGTGGTGAAAATTTACTCTAAGTATTATTTCTATTAAGTACAATGGCACTCTTGTAATAACTGGACCTTATTGCCCTCTACAAGTTAAAATTCTAGGATGGGTGAGACACCTCAGTGGACTTATAGGTTGCTCTGAGGCTGGAACTCACATTATAAAGAACACCTCCCCATACAAATGAACACATAAAGTACTTACTTTTAAAAAGTTAAAATCTATGATTCACAGTGACTAGACAAAATTGTTAGTGAAGGCATACTCTGTGGATATGAGGAGAGTATCTTCAGAAAGCTTCCTAAGTTCTTTTTTTTTCCTCTTATTTTAGTTAAATTTTTTTTAAATTTACATTTCAAATGTTATCCTCTTTCCTAGTTTCCCCTCCAAAAACCCTCTATCCCATCTCCCCTACCTCTGCTCGCCCACTCACCCACTCCCGCTTACATTTCCTGGCATTTCCATACACTGGGGCATGGAACCTTCACAGGACCAAGGGCCTCTCCTCCCATTAATGTCCCACAAGACCATCCTCTGCTACACATATGGCTGGAGTCATGGGTCCCTCCGTGTGTACTCTTTGGTTGGTGGTTTAGTGCCTTGGGGCTCTGGTAGTACTGATTGGTTCATATTATTGTTTCTCCTATGGGGTTGCAAACCCCTTCATCTCCTTGGGTTCTTTCTCTGGCTCCTCCATTGGGGACCCTGTGCTTAGTCCAATGGTTGGCTGAGAGCATCCACCTCTGTATTTGACAGGCACTGGCAGAGCCTCCCAGGAAACAGCTTTATCAGGCTCCTGTCAGCAAGCACTTGTTGACATCCACAATAGTGTCTGCATTTGGTAACCATACGGGATAGATCCCCAGGTGGGGCAGTCTCTGGATGGACTTGCCAGTCAGACTCTGCTCCACACTTTGTCTCTGTATCTTCTCCCATGGATATTTTGTTCTCCCTTCTAAGAAGCACCGAAGTAGTAACACTTTGGTCTTCCTTCTTCTTGAGCTTCATGTAGTTTGTGAATTGTATCTTGGGTATTCCAAACTTCTGGACAAATATCCACTCAGTGAGTGCATACCATGTATGTTCTTTTGTGATTAGGATACCTCACTCAGCATGATATTTTCTAGTTCCATCCAGTTGGTCTTTGCTAAGGCAAGCACCCTGAAAATATAATGTTCAAGCTGGTACACAATTAAAAGCTTAATGTTGATACTGGAATATGTGTTCGACTTGGACATTGAAGAATTGTAGTGGCTTGAATAAGATGTCCCAAGAGGTTCACTGAATTTTTGCTCATTGGAAAATGACAGTAACAAAAAGGATTACAAAGAATATGAAATATGACCTTGTTGGAGACCTATGTCACTAGGAATGAACTTTAAGCTTACAAAGCCCATGCCAGGTTCTGTACTTCCCATCTCCCTCTCCTTCTGCTTCTCCCTCTTCCTCTCCTCCCTCCCCCTTCCTTCTCCCATCCCCTCCCCCCCTCCCTCACCTACTCCCTCTCTCTCCAGAGCATGATATAGTGCTCAGCAGCTGCTACACTGCCTTCCTGTCAGCATGCTCTCTGCCATGATAATGAACAAAATTTCTGAAGCTATAAACAAGTTTCTAATTAAATGATTTCTTTCACAGGAGTTGCTGAGAGTATTTTACAGCAACAGCATGGTGACTAAGACAGGACTCAACAGGAAAGAATGTCATATGTGATTAGTGTTTGAGAACCACACCAGGACACACAGGAAGTTTTCTCTGGTCTGATATCAAGGAGGAAATCTTGCAGAAGGAGAAGTTGGTTGCTGGAGTGGTGTTTGCAAGTGTTGTTAGAAATTAAGGTATAATTCTTAGATACATGTGTGACAAGTAAGGGTATTGGTGTTACTCCCATTTCCTCTGGCTTTTATGGAAGGTTGTAAATAAACTTTTTTTCTCATTGTGACTCCCTGGAAATAATCTTTAAAACAGTATTTCTAAAATAAGTGTGCCTGAAAAAAATGGGGCTCGTAGGGAAAATAAGATTGGGAACAGATCACTTCAAATGTAATGAAAAGAGAATTTTATTGAGATAATTATAATCTGAAAAACACTGACATAATTAAAGAAGATGAAATAAATCCAATAAAAAGAAATAAACAAAAGAATCCAATCATTAAAATTTCAAGTTTTGCTTTAAAATGTAAAAGGAATTAACCTGGTTCCCCAAGGTCTCTCAGACACTGGACCACCAAACAGGCAGCATATACCAGCTGATACGAGCTCCCCAACACATATAACAGCAGAGGACTGCTGAGCCTATGTTCAGTCAGAGAAGATGCACTTAACCCTCAAGAGGCTAGAGAGCCCAGAGAGTTTAGAGGTTTGGTGGGGTGGGATGGGGTGTATGGACATCCTCATGGACACAGGGGGATGGGGAGGCGGTATGCGATGTGGAACAGTCAGAGGGCAGACCAGGAGGGGAATAAAATCTGAAGTGTAAAAATAAAGACAGATGGAAAGAAAGAAAGAAAGAAAGAAAGAAAGAAAGAAAGAAAGAAAGAAAGAAAGAAAGAAAGGAAGGAAGGAAGGAAGAAAGAAAGAAAGGAAAATAAAAGAAATACAAAAATAAGTAAAATGATTTTATTTTTGAAAAGACCAGAATACCTGAATTCTAGGAACAAGATCAAAATGTACTCAGATGAGGACAATAATTTACTAAATAGAACAGGTGGTCCATTTGAGACATGGGAGGGGAATGCACAAATCTGTGCCCTGTCCCCCATTTATTTGCAGTGTTCAACTAATACAGCAAATAAAACAAGCAAAACAAAAACAAAACAAAACAAACAAACAAACAAAAAACCCAAACCCTTGGAAAAGGAACATTTCAGTTGTGATTTTTTTGCGTCATTTTAACATCAGCTCCATTGTCATCAAGCACAGGAGAGTTAGTACACATCCCCAAACCCTCACTGCCACTAAGATGGCTTCTTAACTGGTGGCAGGTTCTGGAAAGAGATTCTTTGAGGTATATTACCTGACTTCTAAGTTTCACATGCAATTCCAGAACTAAAAAACAAAAATAAAAATCTGTAAGCTGTGTTTTTTCTTTCTGAGTTGTAGTGAGGATTGCATTTTTTATTAATCATTTTATTCGATAAAATTTCAAATGATATCCCTCTTCCCTATCCCTCCACAAACCGTCCATCCAGTCCCCTGTCTGCCCCCTCCCCATTTGCCTCTATGAGGGTGCTTCTCCACCCACTCAACCACTTCCAACTCACTACTCTAGCATCCCCCTACACTGGGACATCAAGCCTCCACAAGGCCAAGGGTCTCCCCTCCCACTGATGTCAGATAAGGCCATCTTCTGCTACATATGTATCTGGAGTCCTGGCTCCCTCCATGTGTATTCTTTGGTTTAGTCCCTGGGAACTCTCGGTGGTCCACTTAGCTCATATTGTTTTTCCTACGGAGTTGCTGTCCCCTTCAGCTCCTTCAGTCCTTTCCCCTAGCCCTTCCATTGGGGGTCCCTGTGTTCAGTCTGATGGTGCCTGTGAGTATCTGCATCTGTATCCGTCAGGTGCTGGAAGAACCTCTCAGGGAAGAGCCATACAAGGTCCTGTCAGCAAACGCTTCTTGGGGTCAGTAATAGGATGGTGTTTGGTGTCTGTAGATGGGATGGATCCCTAGGTGGAGTGGTCTCTGGTTGGCTTTTCCTTAAGTCTCTGTTCCAATATTTTTTTGTTCCTGCCTTTTCTTTGGATTTTTAGAGTACCAAAGGTGTTAGGGCTCAGACTTTGGTTCTTTAGGCTTGCCATATTATTATAGACTTTATTATTAGAAAATGGTACCATGTTTACTTTAAATGCAGTATTCTTTGATCAGAATCTGCATTGTATTTTTATCTCTTAATTATCTGCTTGATGTTTAATTGCACTATTTTATTGTTTCTCATGTTTAATTGGAATAAAGGGGAAACAAAGATGTTGATGGAAGAAAACTCATTACCCAAAGCCTGAGCTGATAATTTTTCAGAAAGAGAATGTAAATCTAGGACTGCTTTTCTCTGATATTTATATCATTTTCCCTGTGTTAGTCTTGTGTCAAATGATAGCTGTGTCTCATTTATGTCAGTATCAACTTGTATTCCTACAGGAATTTAAGTAGCACTACATATGCTATTCACTTTAGTCACATCTAGGGAGCTCATAGAAAATAGCAGAATGTTTTAAAATGACAAATGTCTGTGTGAGGTTTTAAGAATCATCTCTAGTTTCAGAATGAGGAGTGACATTCTTATAAATGATTTAGTTTTATAAATTCACATTGATGGTACCACTCACAATAGACTCCAAGAATCATCTGTATCCTGCTTTTTCATTCAATGTCCTCTGTTACATACTTTTTGGCAATACTCATGAGTGGAACTGGTAAAACTTCTTATAGTAATAAGAATGGGTCATCAGAGTTGCTAAGAGCTTTGCAAAATGTTAAGAATCTTTTGAATTCCCATTTACTATGCCTTTATGAATTTCCTCGAAGCTTATGTAATATATTATTTCTCATCACCAGGAGTACAGAGGAACTCTTAGTTATTATTTGTATAGTTTGACTCTTGCCCCATGAAGAACCTGCAGAAAGCTTCCTTCCTTTTATTACATGTAAACAGACTGGAATCTCAGTCCAAGTAGGGCATTGGGGATATTCTCAAGAATTACATTTGCTGTCTTAACACTCATGATGATAGTATTGGTAGTTGGGGCCACAGAAGAGGGTTTTTTGGGCTCTGATGAATAAGATTAATGTCATTATAAAAAAAAGTTTGGGTAAATTGAAGATTGCCTTGACATTGAAAGGTACAATGAAAGCTATCTATGAACCAGGAAGTAGGATCTTAATGATATGTAGTTTCTCAAGGTTATCTCATGTAAGTGGGAGACTTTATATTCCTCATCTCCAAGAAAACATACTTAACATTACATTTACACACTCGATCGGAGATAAGAGTTCCTCTATTATGGTATAAACAGAAACAGCCTACACTGGCTTACAAACTGCTGGGGTAAGTACATGAGTCTTAGCATGGTATCAACAGAAAGTATTACCCAATCAAAATAAGCTAGTTCTTTTTTCTTGGACTTATGAAGTAATTAAAGTTTTAAATACAGTTGATGGCATTTTTGACATAGTAACTATAGAGTACTCTTTAAATGATTGTAGTTCCTAGTTGTTATATTTTCAATGAATGCTTTTAACTTTACATTAAGGAAGACATTTGTCCACATCTTCCTGTGGTGCATTTTATTTGTTTTGACATCTAAGGAGATGTGAATTGTCAATGTGTCATAAGGAACATTGTTAGGTTCTGAAAGTCTCTCCACCATGCATATTATTCATCTTTCCTTCCCTTCTAACTCCTGACAGCCTCTGATCAGTTTAACATCAGTGTATCACTGTTACAATTAAGTATGGGATTCTCAGACTGAACTGTTTTATTCAGTAATATATACATTTTCCCCTGCAAATTCACATAGATTTATGATGTATTTGCTTTAAGAAATAAACTACATCCCGGTGGCTGAAAGAACCAAAGAGTGATCTCCTAAAATACAACTTATTTGTTTCTTAGTTTGTGCATTTATGGATAATTTTACTGCAAAACCCTGGAGATGTTTATAGACAAACAAATTTTCAGCTTGTTTGGCTACATGTCAATCATTATTATTTTTGTTCCTATTGTGAAATGACGTTAAATTTGACTTAAAAGTCTTCTAAGTGTCTTCTAAGGTGTCTATACTGTCTGGGACTAATTCCTGTGATACAAGGTCATTTTTCCACATTATTTCCATCATTTTTTATTGTAAATGTTCAGTATTTTTACTGTTCTACCAGGAGTACTGGAATATCTCATTACATTAACTTTCATTTTGCTGATGATATAATCAAAGGGATATCTTTATTTGCTTTCTTACATTCATATATCTTCTTTAGTGAAGTTTTTGATAAAATACTTGGTAAATTTTTATTGACAACATTGGTAAATTTAAGATGCTTATATACTTAGAGTTTTTCAATAATTTGGTTTTTGGTAAATGCTGTGTTATAATCTGTTATTTAATATGATAGTATATTATAAATAACAGAAATTATTCATCTCATCAAGGTCCAATATATTTTGTGGTTGTTTCACAAAATAAACCATTGGTTATGTGACTACAGATATCATGATTACCTTGACCAATATATTGAGAGAAAGTTGGATTGGATCACTAACAATTAAATAAATCATACAGTGAATTCTATGTCCCATAAAAAAGCAAAAATGATTAGAAATATGATTATAATAACTATAGTAAATATTTACATGTACATACTTAGTATTTAATTCTGAAATATTTATATTTAATGTTTGATTTAGTTCTCATCACTATTATATGTGAATAATAAAATAATTAGACTATAGAAAAACATAAATTAGAAAAATGGAAGCTCAGAGATTCATATATCTATGTATCTTTTTTCTATTATCTTCCTTCAGCTCATGTAGCTGATTAACATCAAAAATTCAAACATAGTAAGATCTAAGACTCAAATGATATTTATTGAATGGCAGTAATATTATTATTTCTTTGTATATTCCTTGCTTTTATCACTGCTTTAATAAAACAGGTGAAGAAGTAATTTAAGGAAAGAAGGTTTATTCTGAATATGGTCCATTCCAATATGGTGGGTAGGTGTGAAGCCTAGAGTAGAAAGTGAACTGGTGATACTATCCACAGTTAAGATGTGAAATATGAGCAGTAACTGGATCTATAGTATAAAACCTCAAGTCCTTCCTTCAGAATCTCACCACTCGAAAGTTGCTATAGGTTTCTCAAAGCACGTCTCAAGGTTAAGACTAGCTATACAAATGCATGGTCTTTGTGAGGGATGTTTTATCTTGAAGTCACAATATTTCCCCACCTTAAGAAAGTTCTATATGAGAAAGCAAATACTGTGGCTCCCAACAGGTTTTTACACTTATAAACACAGCAATAAAAGTATCCGGTGATCTCCTCATCTGATGGAATCTGTCAAATCTGCTCTCTTCGGGTTTTGGCTTAGGGCCTGATTTTCTACACCTCCTGCATCTCACCTTTAAAAAACAATCTTTTAATTACTAAAAGCTTCAGCTAATCATTAATTATGCAACATCAATTATGCTTACATTATCGTTTCAAATAGATACAATATCTGATTGATTTGACTAAAATAGCCCCCTTGCTTCATTGTCAATTTGCATAAATTCACATGCAATGAGAGGTTGCACATTAGGCACTGAAAAAAAAAAACCTGCAACAATCTGAACAACAGGAGGCTTCTTCTCACAAATTATCATCATTTTCATCAGGGAACGGATTCCATTACAGCTGGCTTTCCCCTTTCCTCAAATGTGATGGAGAATTTGCAAACGTTAACTCCCATAGCATATAGAGGGAAGCAGTAAAAGAGAACAAACACATATGACCAAGAACAAGATATCTGTCTGGAGAGAAGTTCAAACTATCTGTTGTGCTAGTCCGGTTCATAGTGTAGTCCTCACACTAGGGAAGGCTGAGTTAACGTGATCCGAGGGATGTGAATGCAAAGTGAAGGTTTGACTGAAGATGGATGAGCTGAACTTTCTCATATTCACTAACATTATTTTCTCTTACTTTCATATCAATAACATTTTAATTGATCCTATTGTAAACATATTTTTTGAAAATACATGTACTTGACCTTTTATAATATTCACACCACTTCAAAATTTGTAGTGGTACCAAATTTTGCAGGTCACACTTTTAACAAGTGACAAAGCTGACCAGATTCTGAATTGGATAGATGCCAATATTTCCTGTGTTCTATCTCCAGTACCTATGATTAATTATCCTTCAACAATGAAAAGACTAAATTATACTTTTTATTCTTATTTGAAGTGGTCATTTATTATTTGAATACAAACAGCATGTTTCATTCAAGCCTTATGCTGTGGCATATTTTCTCTTCTTACTTTAGTCAATACTCTGTTGATAGACAGCCACTTAAAATAACCTTCATCCCTATACATACACATTTACTCAAATGCAATCATAGCAATGATGTTGCAGCTCATATGCTGTGAATGTAACAGAACTTCTCTGTGGTACTGCCACTTGCTTCCAGTTATCTTACTCAACTAGCATTGTCTGTATTTGTTTGTTAACTGGTTTATCATCTGTGTCTACTTAGTAGAAAGTCAGCTTCCAAGGAAAATGACTTTTTCCTTCTAATTCATTAGCAAGGTCTTGAAATTAGTAAGTGCTCATGAAATATTTATAAGTATGAATTAATTACATCTTTTTCTTCCCTTTCAAATTATTCACTTAATCTTATGATTGATAGATTATTGAGATCTTTTCCTAATCTGCATTGAATCAACTTATCAGTCATTTGAAAGTAAGTCTGACAGTATGCTGATGCAGCTGTTTGCATACTGATTTTTCACATGATTTTGATTTCCAGGAAAGTAAACAGGTTTTACATACTTTTCTAGATTACTGTTTAATAACAAAGTACTAGGTTTTAGGTCTTACTTTGTGTCTGGAACTAGAATAGATTCTTAAAATAAGCAGGCAAACAACAATGACAACAACAAAACTATAAATGTTAATTTTCAGGTACTCATATACAAATATTTGACATAATTTTGTAATGTTAGTTTTACAAATGAGGTTCAAGGAATTTAGTTCCATATACTTCAGAAAGAATAACCCGGAGCAACTTCTGAATGCTCAATAAATAGCAATCACATTGAGAAAGAACTTAGTTAATTGGTAACTTTGCCATTTTCAAAGAGTGAACAGGATGTGATTAATGAAATATGTAAATGCTGAAAGGGAAAGATGAACAGCAAGATCCTCTGAGTCATTGAATATTGTTATCACAGACATTAAAGACTGTGTCTACCATAGCCCTTATTCTTGGTTACTACAGTGAGGTGTTGAGAGGGCAAAAACGTTTATTTTTATTTTCTATCATTTAGTGTGAGAAACACCGAGCTTGGGTACGACTCTGGTCCAGTTGGCTAATTAAGTATAATGAACCTATGATCAGTTTTCTGATCAGTGAATAAGAACATTGTTTCTCTTTTTCTTTTTCTTTCTTTTTTCTTTTTTAAATCAATTTCTATCAGAACAATTCAGCACTTTTACTGTCAATTGAATGAATTTTCTAAAATGGCAAAACATATCTCAAGCAAGTATCACCCGGGGGATTTTTCCCTCTCCCACTACATTTGGTTATTGCAATAATGCTGCAACACACACACACACACACACACACACACACACACACACACACTCACACACACAAAAAAACACACACACACACATATATACATATATATTTGTGTATGTGTATATATATGTGTGTGTGTATATATATATATATATATATATATATATATATGTGTGTGTGTGTGTGTGTGTGTGTGTGTGTATGTGTGTGTGTGTGTGTATTTGCTCCAAATTGGGTGAAAGAGAGACCTACCAGGAGACCACAGAGCTCAAGAACAGTGGAGCAACTAGGGACAGGATCCTTCTAGTCTCCATCTGTACCCTGGAGTTAACCCTGGGAGAAGCTCTCTGGACCCAAATCCCTCCAGAGAGAGAACTGGTCTCCCAGGAGTTCTGACACACCTGAAATCACAGGCTCACAGGCTCACAGGAGAGACAAACTTCAGTCAGAATCAGCAAGTCAAAATAACATCAAGATAACCAGATGTCGATAGGCAAGGGCAAGAACATAAGCAACAGAAACCAAGGCTACATAGCATTATCAGAACCCAGTTCTCCTACCACAGCAAGTCCTAGATACTCCAACACACCAGAAAAGCAAGACTGATTTAAAGACACATCCCATGGTGATGATAGAGGACTTTAAGAAGGACATAAATAACTCCCTTAAAGAAATACCGAAGAACTAAATTTATTTTTTTTCTTATTTTATTTTATTTTTATTTTTTCTTCTGGAAGGGAACCTCGGAAAGGAGATATTGTAAATAAAGAAAATATCTAATAAAAAAAAGAAAAGAAGAAAAAGAAAAACCACAAAGAAAAACACTTAGGGAGCAAAGGGTTCATTTGGCTCCTGGTTCCATATCATTGCTCATCACCTGAGGGGGGAAAAAAGAAATACAGGAGAACACAGGTGAACAAGTAGAAGCTCATAAAAAGGAAACACAAAAATCCATTAAAGAATTACTGGAAAACATAAATTAACGGGTGAAGGAATTTGAAGAAAACCATCCAGGATCTAAAAATGGAAATAAGAATAATAAAGAAATCACAAAGGGAGACCTTGTAGATAGAAAACCTAGAAAAGAGATCAGGAGTCATAAATGAAAGGACCACCAACAGAATATGAGAGAAGAAAGAATCTCAGGTGCAGAAGATACCATAGAAAACAGTAACACAACAGTCAAAGAATGCAAAATGCAAAATGATCCTAACCCAAAACATCCAGGAAATGCAGCAAACAATGAGAAGGTCAAACTTAAGGATAATAGGTATAGAAGGGAGTGAAGACTCCCAATTTAAAGGGCCAGTAAATATCTTCAACAAAATTACAGAAGAAAACTTCCCTAACCTAAAGAAAGAGATGCACATGAACATAGAAGTCTACAGGACTCCAAATAGACTGGACCAGCAAAGGAATTCCTCCTGTTACATAATCATGAAAACACCAAATGCACAAAACAAAGAAATAATAGTATTAAAAGCAGTAAGGAAAAAGGTCAAGTAACATATAAAGACAGACCTATCAGAATTGTACCAGATTCTAAAGGACAGAAGATCCTGGGCACATGCCATACAGAACCTAAGAAAACACAAATACCAGTCCAGGCCACGATACTCAGCAAAACTCTCAGTTAACACAGATGGAGAAACTAAGATATTCCACGACAAAACCAAATTTACACAATATTTTTCCACAAATACAGGCATACAAGGGATAATAGGTGGAAAACTCAAACACAAGGATGGATAACTACACCCTAGAAAAAACAAGTAAGTAATCTTTCAACAAAACCAAAAGAAGATAGCCACACAAACATAATTCCACCTGTAACAACAAGAATACCAGGAAGTAACAATCACTTTTCTTTAATATCTTTTAAAATCAATGGACTCAATTCCCCAATAAAAAGGCATAGACTAACAGCCTGGATATAGAAATAGGACTCAACATTTTTGCTGTGTACAGGAAATGCACTTCAGTGACAAAGACAGTCATTACCTCAGAGTAAAAAACAGGAAAATTTTTTTCCAAGCAAATGGTCCCAAGAAACAAGCTGGAGTAGCCATTCTAAAATTGAATAAACTAAACTTCAACTTTGAACCCAAAGTTATCAAAAAGGATAAAGAAGGATACTTCATACTTGCCAAAGGAAAAATCTGCCAAGTTAAACTCTCAATTCTGAACATCTACGCTCTAAATGCAAGGGCACCCACATTCATAAAAGAAACTTTACTAAAGCTCAAAGAACACATTTGTACCTCACACAATAATAGTGGGAGACTTCAGCACCCACTCTCATCATTGGACAGATCATGGAAACTCAAACTAAACAGAGACACAGTGAAAGTAACAGAAGTTATGAACCAAATGGATTTAACAGATATCTACATAACATTGATCCTAAAAGAAAAGAATACACCTTCTTCTCAGCACCTCTTGATACCTTCTCCAAAATTTAACTCTATAATTGGCCACAAGCCAGGTCTCAACAGATACAAGAAGATTGAAATAATCTCATGCATCCTATCAGATCATCATGGACTAAGGCTTGTTTTCAATAACAAACAAACAAACAAACAAACAAACAAAAAGAAATCAAACCAAACCAAACAAACAAGAAAAAATCCCAGTGAGCTCACGTACATATGGAAGATGAACAATGCTATACTCAATGATAATTTGGTCAAGGAAGAAATAAAGAATGATATTAAAGACTTACTAGAATTAAATGAAAATGAAGGCACAACATACCTAAACTAATGGGACACAATGAAAGCAGTGCTAAGAGGCTAACCCATATCTCTGAGTGCCTCCAAAAGAAACTGAAGAGAATATAAACTAACAGCTTGACAGTATAGCTGAAAGCTCTAGAAAAAAAATATACCCAAGAAGTAAATTCACCCAAGAGAAGTAGATGTCAGGAAATAGTAAAACTCATGGCTGAAATCAACCAAGTATCACCACCACCACCATCACCACCACCACCACCACCACCACCACCAACAACAACAACAACAACAACAACAAAAAAAAAAAAACAACAAAACTATACAAAGAATCAACAAAACCAGAACCTGTTTCTTTGACAAAAATCAACAAGATAGATAAACCTTTAGCCAGGCTAAACTGAGAACACAGAGATAGTATCCAAATTAACATAATCAGAAATGAAAAGGGAACCATAAGAAGAGAAACTGAGGAAACCCAAAAAATCAACAGATCCTACTACAAAAGCCTATATTCATCAAAACTGGAAAATCTGGATGAAATGGACAATTTTCTAAACAAATATCAGGTACCAATATTAAATCAGGATCGGTTAAACCATCTAAATAGTCCAATAAACCCTAAAGAAATAGAAAGAGTCATTAAAAGTCTCCCAACCTAAAAAGCCCAGGACCAGATGGGTTTAGTGCAGAATTCTCTCAGATATTCAAAAAAGACTTAATATTCTTCACAGTATTGCACAAAATAGAATCAGAAGGAACACTGCCCAATTTGTGCTCTGAAGCCACAATTACCCTCATACCTAAACCACACAAAGACCCAACAAAGAGAACTTCAGACAAATTTCACTTATGAATATCAACAAAAAAACGTTCAAAAAAATTCTCCCAAACCCAATCCAAGAATACATCAAAATGATCATCTATCATGATCAAGGAGGCTTCATCCCAGGGTTGCAGGGATGGTTTGATATATGGAAATTCATCAATGTAATCCACTATATAAACAACCTCAAAGAAATAAAACTTTCAACCTGGGGCTGTGCCTATCTACTGGAGGTGGTCTCTTCAGATTCTATTTCCTTTTCTCTGTACATTTCAGATAAAGTCATCCCCATTGGGTCCTAGGTGCCTCTTGTTTTCCTGGTGTCTGGGCCCCTTCAGTGGCTATCCCCAGTACTTCATCCCCCGTACTACATATTTTAAATTGATTTCCTAATTCTCTGTACCTCTCTCCTGTCCCCTCCAGTACCTGATAATACCCCTCTTATTTCCTCCCCGTATTCTTGCCCTCCAAGGTCTCCCCTCCATCCATCTCCCTCAATCATCCTGTTCTCCCCTCAATGCAGTGCTGAGGCATTCACACCCTCTTCTTCCTTCCTCCTAATTTCCATATTGTCTGTGGGTTGTATCATGGGATTGTGAGCTTTTAGGCTAATATCTACTTATCAGTGAGTACATACCATGTGTGTTCTTTTGTGTCTGGGTTACCTCACTGAGGATGATACTTTCTAGTTCCATCCATTTGCCTGCAAAACTCAGATTGTCCTCGTTCTTAATAGCTGAGTAGTATCTCATTGTGTAAATGTACTATATTTTCTCTATCCATTCCTCTGTTCAAGAATATCTGGTTTTTTTTTCAGCTTCTGGCTATTATAAATAAGGTTGCTATGAACATAGAATGTGTCCTTGTTATATGTTGGAGCATCTTTTGGGTATATGTCCAACAGTGATATAGCTGGGTCTTCAGTTAGAAATATTGCCAGCTTACTCAGGAACCACCAGATTGGTTTCAAAGTGGTTGTGCCAGATTGAACTCCCACTAGCAATGGAGGAGTGTTCCTCTTTCTCCATATACTTGCCAGCATCTGCTGTCACTTGAGTTTTTATCTTAGCTATTCTGGTTGGAATAAGGTGGAATCTAAGGATCATTTTGATTTTCATTTCCCTGATGACTAAAAATTTTGAACATTTAAGTGTTTCTCAGCCATTCGAGATTACCCAGTTGTAAATTCTCTGTTTAATTCTGTTTCTCATTCTTAAATGGGGTTATTTGGTTCTCTGGAGTATAAATTCTTGAGTTCTTTGTATATTTTGAATATTACCCCTCTATTAGATGTAACATTGATAAAGATCTTTTTCCAATCTTGGGTTGTCTTTCAATTCCATTGACAGTGTCCTTTGCCTTACAGGAGTGTTTCAATTTTATGAGGTCCCATTTGTCAATTGTTGATCTTAGAGCAAAAGCCATTGGTGTTTTTTGTTTTCTTGTTTTGTTGTTGTTGTTGTTGTTGTTGTTGTTGCTCAGGAAAATTTCCCCTTTGCCCCTGTGCTCAAGGATCTTCCCCACTTTCTCTTCTAATAGATTTACTATATCTGGTTTTATGTGGAGGTCCTTGATCCACTTGTACTTAAGATTTGTACAAGAAGATAGGAATGGATCAATTTGCATTCTTCTACATGCTGACCACCAGTTGAACCAGCACTATTTATTGAAAATGTCTTGATCTGTATGGCAAGAACTTCAAGTCCCTGAAGAAAGAAATTGAAGAAGACCTCAGAAGATGGAATGATCTCCTATGCTCATGGATTGGCAGATTTATTATAGTGAAAATGGCCATCTTATCAAAAGCAATCTACTGATTCAATGCAATCCCCATCAAAATTACAACTCAATTCTTTGCAGAGATAGAAAGAAAGATTCTCAAATTCACCTGGAATAACAAGAACAACAAAAACTTTAATAGCAAAGATGTCTACTTTTAAATGGAATAGTTTCCCTGCCTTATCTCTTATCCACAAGTGGAATATGTGTTCATACACAGCTGTTTTCTTTGCAATATAAAGGTTTCGTCAATAGAGAGTTACAATTGTTGATATATTGGAAAATGATTTGTGTTGATAAAATTTCAACATTTACTAATTTTGTATAGGAGCATAACTAGGATTGTTTAGCTGTTCATTGTTCTAAGGGAATGCATGAGATCATTTTCTTCTGCAGAGACAAGTTATAGTTTGATAACAACTAGCAACATTTCAGACAAAGATCAAATGGATTCATTGATCCTCATGTCTTTGACCTAGCCTCATGGCAATGGCAAGGAAGAAGACATCTTACCATGTGACACAAGATGATACCATATCCCAGAACAAAGTTCGGAAACACACCAGTATTAACAAATGACTCTCAAGAACCTCATTCACAGCCATCCATCCTGAAGGCCATGGCACATCTTAATGGCATGACCTTGAAGTTCATGCTTTCTATGGTGAAATTTACAGGGTTTTTATATCCAACTTCTGCAGTAGCCTTATTTCAAACATTATATTTTAAAATCCACACATTTTGAGCTATTATTATTGTCAACAAAAACAGCAGTAGCCACAAAAACAACAGCAAAAATCTTCATAAGAAGGCTATTCCTGTGTGATAAGTAGCCATAATCTGCTGACTAAATTCCCCCTCTGACTTTACTTTTTAGAAATGTTTTCTTTTCTTTTTTTTTGTTTTTTGTTTTTGTTTTTGATGTTTGTTTTGTTTTTGCTCAAGTGTTATTCTTTTTATTATTTATTTATTTCTTCTTAGATATTTTCTTTATTTATGTGTCATATAATATCTCCTTTCCAAGTTTGCCCTTGGGGGAAAAAAAACAACAAAGACAAAAAAAAAGCAAAACTCTGTTCCCTCCCCCTCCTCTCCCCCTGCTCACCAACACACCCTCCTCGGTTTACTGGCCCTGCATCCCCTACACTGGGGCATAGACCCTTCACAGGACAAAGGGCCTCTTCTCCCATTGATCGACTAGGCCATCCTCTGTTACATATGTTGCTGGAGCCCTTAGGGGTACACCATGTGTACTCTTTGGTTGGTGGTTTAGTCCCTGTGAGCTCTGAGGATACTAGTTAGTTCATATTGTTGTTCCTACTAAGGGGCTGCAAACCCTTCAGCTCCTTGGGTCCTTTCTCTAGCTCCTTCACTGGGGACCCTATGCTCAGTCCAATGGAAGGCTGTGAGCCTCTACTTCTGTGTTAGTTGGGTACTGTCAGAGCCTCTCAGGAGACAGCTAAATCAGGATCCTGTCAGCCAGCAATTTCTGGCATCCACAATAGCGTCTGGACTTGGTGACAGAATATTGGAAGGATTCCCAGGTGGCACAGTCTCCGGATTGTCCTTCCTTCAGTCTCTGTTCCATAGTTTGTCTCTGCAACTCCTTCGATGGGTATTTTGTTCCCCCTTTTAAGAAGGAACAAAGTATCCACACTTTGGTCTTCCTAAACTTGAGTTTCTTGTGTTTTGTTGATTGTACTTTGTGTATTCCTATCTTCTGGGCAAATATCAACTTATCAGACAGTGCATACTATGTGTGTTCTTTTGTGATTGGATTACCTCAATCAGGAGGATACTCTCCAAATCCATCCATTTCCCTAAGAATTTCATAAACTCATTATTTTTAATAGCTGAGAAGTATTCCATTATGTAAATGTACCACATTTTCTGTAACCATTCCTCTATTGAGGGACATCTGGGTTTTTTCCAGTCTGGCTATTATAAATAAGACTGCTATGAACATAGTGGAGCATGTGTCCTTATTACATGTTGGAGCATCTTCTGAACATATGTCCAGGAGTGGTATATCTGGGTCCTCTGGTAGTACTACATACAATTTCCAGAGGAACCACCAAACTGATTTCCAGAGTAGTTGTACCAGCTTGCAATCCCACCAGCAATGAAGGAGTATTCCTCTTTCTCCACAACCTCTCCAGCACCTGCTGTCACCTGAGATTTTGATCTTAGCCCTTCTGACTGGTGTAAGGTAAGATCTCAGGGTTGTTTTGATTTGCATTTCCCTTATGACTAAGGATGTTGAACATTTCTTTAGGTGCTTCTCAGCCATTCAGTATTCCTTAGTTGAGAATTCTTGGTTTAGCTCTGTACTCCACTTTTTTTTTTTTTTTTTTTTTTTTTTATGGTCATAGCAGATTTATTTATGTTAGCCAGAAGCTGGATACAACCCAGATGTCTCACCCACAGTTAAACCCGAGAGCATTTTACAAACTAATTCAGAGATGCCAAACCACTTCTTTTTTTTTTTTTTTTTTAAATTAGGTATTTTCTTTATTTACATGTACATTTTCCCTTTCCCAGGTTCCCCTCCAAAACAAACAAAAAAACAAACAAACAAACAAAAACAAGAACAAATCCCTTTTGCCTCCCCCTTCCCCATGCCTGTCACCCCACCCTCTCCCACTTATTGGCCCTGGCATTCCCCTACACTGGGGCACAAAACCTTCCCAAGGCCGAGGTCCTTTACTCCTATTGATGATCGAATTTGCAATCCTCTACTATATACCTGCTGCCAGTACATTCAATCCCACCCTCTATAGTCCTTGATTGGTGGTTGGGTCCCTGGGAGCTCTGAGGGTACTAGTTAGTAATTTTTGTTCGTCCTAAGGGGCTGCAAAACCTTCAGCTCCATAGAACCTTTCTCTAACTCCTTCATTGGGGACCGTGTACTCAGTTCAATGAATGGCTGTGAGCCTCTACATCTGTATTAGTCAGGTATTGTCAGAGCCTCTTAGGAGATAGCTATATGCTTGTCCTTCCTTTCATCTCTGCTCCATAGTTAATCTCTGTCACTCCTTCTGTGGGTGTTTGATTCCTCTTTTTAAGAAGGAATGAAATGTCCATGTTTTAGTCTTTCTTCTTCTTAAGTTTCTTGTGGTTTGTGGGTCGTTCTTCCTGTATTCCAAACTTCTGGGCTAATAACCACTTATCAAAGAATGCATACCATGTGTGATCTTTTGTGATTGGGTTATCTCACTCAGGATGATACTCTCCAGATCCATCCATTTCCCTAAGAATTTCATAAATTCATTGTTTTTAATAGCTGAGTAGTACTCCATTGTGTAGATGTACCACAGTTTCTGTATTCATTCCTCTGTTGAGGGACATCTGGGTTGTTTCCAGTTTCTGGCTATTATAAATAAGGCTGCTATGAATATGGTGGAGCATGTGTCCTTATTACATGAAGGAGCATCTTGTGGGTATATGCCCAGGAGTTTGGAATACAGGAAGAA
>JADRCD010211750.1:0-19347 GCA_019843815.1 Montemys delectorum | reverse complement strand
TTTTTCAGGGATGTAGTTCCCCTCCTTGTGTTGGAGTTTTCCATTTATTTCCCTTTGAAGGGCTGGATTTGTGGAGACATATTGTGTGAATTTGGTTTTGGCATGGAATACTTTGGTTTCTCCATCTATGGTGATTGAGAGTTTTGCTGGGTATAGTAGTCTAGGCTGGCATTTCTGTTCTCTTAGGGTCTGTATGACAACTGCCCAGGATCTTCTAGCTTTCATAGTCTCTGGTGAGAAGTCTGGTGTAATTCTGATAGGACTGCCTTTATATGTTACTTGACCTTTTTCCCTTTCTGCTTTTAGTATTCTTTCTTTGTTTTGTGCATTTGTTGTTTTGACTATTATGTGGCAGGAGGATTTTCTTTTCTGGTCCAGTCTATTTGGAGTTCTATAGGCTTCTTGTATGTTCATGGGCATCTCTTTCTTTAGGTTAGGGAAGTTTTCTTCTATGATTTTGCTGAAGATATTTGCTGGCCCTTTAAGTTGGAGGTCTTCACTCTCTTCTATACCTATTATCCTTAGGTTTGGTCTTCTCATTGTGTCCTGCATTTCCTGGATGTTTTGGGCTATGGTCTTTTTGCATTTTGCATTTTCTTTGACTGTTCTGTCAATGTTGTCTATGTTATCTTCTGCCCCTGAGATTCTCTCTTCTATCTCTTGTATTCTGTTGGTGATGCTTGCATCTATGTTCCTAACTTTTTTCTTAAGATTTCTAACTCCAGGGTTGTCTCCTTTTGTGATTTCTTTATTGTTTCTACTTCCATTTTTAAGTTCTGAATGGTTTTACTCAATTCTTTCACCTGTTTGTTTGTGTTTTCCTGCAATTCCTTAAGAGATTTTGAGTTTGCTCTTTAAGTGCTTCTACTTGTTTACTTGTGACCTCCTGTAATTCTTTATGGGATTTTTTTGTTTCCTCTTTAAGGGCTAGTACCTCTTTACCTGTGTTCTCCTGTATTTCTTTAAGGGAGTTATTCATGTCCTTCTTAAGTTTCTCTATCATCATTGTGAGATATGATTTTAGATCCAAATCTTGCTTTTCAGGTGTTTTGGGATATCCAGGGCTTGCTGCGGTGGGAGTACTATGTTCTGATGAAGCCAAGCAGTCTTGGTTTCTGTTGGTAGGATTCTTGCATTTGCCTTTCGCCATCTCTTGATCTCTGGTGTTAGATGTTCTTGGTGTCTTTGAGTAGAGCTTGTCCTGTCCCTGCTGCTCTGCAAGTCCCCTTCGACTCCTGAGGCCTGTGCCTCCAGGTTGGTCCTGCCTGAGTCTCTGGGTGAAGTCATGCCCTGGAGGCAGGCCTTCCACTAGCAGGGAAGGGGCAGAGATATTCACTGATCCAGCTCTGTCACTCTGAAGCTGAGAGGATCCTGTCCCTGCTGCCTTGTGATTCCCCTGCAATTCCTGAGGCCTGTGCCTCCAGGCTGCTCCTGTCTTAGAAAATCACTTAGTCTCTGGGCTGAAGCATGCCCTGGAGATGGGCCCTCCACTAGCAGGGAAGGGGCAGAGGTGGTCGCTGATCCAACTCTGTCACTCTGAAACTGAGAGGATCCTATAACATGATCTTTAAAGGTAAAAACATCTGCATCGTTCTTTCTATGAAGAAAGTGTGAAAAGGGGATCCTTGTGCAATGTGTGGACACATATTCATATTTGTGGTATCTGCATTACTGTGTATGTAGCAAACGTAGAAACATTAAAACTAAAAGATGCATTCCTTTTCATTCTTAATATTATAATTGCTTTTATATTCATTGAAAACTTCAAGAAAAAGCTATACTGAAAAATGTATGCTTGTTTAGAGAGTAATGTTTTGTGGATCAATGGAAATTACTAAAGATTTCCATATAAATAACTTCTCCCTTTAACATGAAAGTTGCTGATATTGGAATTGTTGCAAAATATGAGAAATATGCCGAATACATCTGAGAATTGTAGAATTGAGGCTGCAACTATGTTTGTGGGTAAAATTTAAAAAAATCGTTTAAATTAGTTTCTTAATATTTGTTTTAACTTACTGTCTTTTTATCAAGATCTATTTTAAAATTTTATTCCTATACTAAAAGTCAAGACCTTTAGGAAGTAACTGTGTTTATAAATTTCATCACTCCACTGGACACATACATACACACCCAGAAGAAATAAATAGTTGAGGAAGACAGTCTTCTGTGTCCACCACTCAGACTGTTGAAGATGCTTGCTACAGCATTGACTTTCTAATATATTATCTATAAAAATGATTCATAAATTCTATGCCTTGATTCTTCAAATTAATAAAGTGAAAAGATTTTATTATCTCATTTGTAGAACACATTCTGTTTTGAGTTCCTGATAGAACTAGGAATACAAGAAGCAAAAGCCCTCAATCATTTTGTACATTTGTCCTTTCCTGAATTTTTATAGGTCCTGATTCTAATTGATGGACCATTCTGTTCCCTGAGTTATGCTCTGAGTCAATAGAAAACAAATATCTTGGAAGACATGCAGGGTACGCATTTCTGTTCACAGAACAGCAGTGTCACATGAATTCTACAACTAAAAACACAGACGTAAGATATATTGTTTCTTGTTAATGTACATATGCGTTTTTAGAAGAGAGAAAGATAAAGGTCTTGGAAAAACATTTGTTAAAGTTGTTCTCTATATTTCAGAAAAGATTTTCTGTTGTTTGTAATAGTATACATAGAAAACCAGAAAGCTAAGAATGAAAACCAACTAAAAACTGGCTTTGAAAGTCTTAGAACAGTATTAAAAACAATCTTTTTTTTTTTTTGGTAGGGCATTTTTATTGGTTATTTTATTTATTTACATTTCAAATGTTATCCCCCTTCTCAGTTTCCTCTCTGCAAACCCCTATCCTCTCCCCAGTCCCCATCGCTTCTATAGGAGTGCTCCCTCACCCACCCATCCCCTCCTGCCTCAGTGTCCTAGCGTTCCCCTAGGTGGGGACATGAAGCCTCTACTGGACCAAGAAGTTCTTCTCCCATTGATGACAGATAAATCAATCCTCTGCTATACATGCATCTGGAGTCATGGGTCCCTCCATGTGAACTCTTTGGTTGGTGGTTTAGTCCCTGGGAACTTTGGAGGGTCTGGTTGGTTGATACTGTTGTTCTTCTGACTGAGTTGCAAACTTCAGTCCCTCCCCTAACTCCTCAGTTAGGGTTCCCACTCAGTCCTAGGGTTGGCTGTGAGCATCTGCATCCGTATTAGTCAGGTTCTGGCAGAGCCTCTCAGGGGACAGCTATATCAGACCCCTGTCAGCAAGTGATTCTTGGTATCAGCAATAGTAACTGGGTTTTGTATAGGCAGATGGGATGGATCCCTAGGTGGGACCCTCTCTGGATGGCCTTTCCTTCAGTCTTCACTCCACTCTCTGTCCATGCATTTTCTTTTGGCGGGAGTAATTCTGGATTAATATTTTTGAGTTGAACAAGTGGCCTGATCCCTTAACCGAGGGCTGTGTCTGCTTCATATATTTGCCAGAAGTTTTCCCTCTGCAAACCTCTTGTCATCTTTATTTCAATGATGGTGCTCTCTAACCACCCACCACCTCCTGCTCTGTGCCTTTGTATCCCCCTAGGCTGGGGCACTAAGTTGAAAAAGCTACAATTAAGACAAGATGAATATAGACATTTATAGTGAAGCTAATAATTTTCCTCATATATTAGAAGTTCATTTTTAGTAGTATGTTTTTGTAGAGTCAGAAAGATGGCCTAGTGGTTAAAAGTAGTTGTTCTTATAGGTATCCACAGTTCAGGTCTCAGTCACATGAATGCATGTGTGTGTGTTTGTGTGTGTGTGTGTGTGTGTGTGTGTGTGTGTGTGTGTGGTGCTCACACACACATGCACACACACACACACACACACACACACAGACACACTTGTTCTTGATGACTTGAACATGCACACTGTTTATGTCTACTCTGGGTGACCAACATTTTAGGAACACAGGAATCAGATACATATACGCAGTAACAGACAATTCTGGTAAATACTTGGAATATAAATATTCCAACAAAAATAAAATATACATGAAAATGTTCTGCAATTCTTCCTTTGCTACAAGTGTACTTTAGTCATCAATAATTTTTTTTTTTATTTATACACAAGCACAAGTGTTTGTCCATCTTTTTAGGACATAGATATCCAGAAATTTGAAAATTTCACATAGTCAGAGAATATATGAATTAACTATAACTCATCTTAGAAATCTACAATTACCATTTTGCACATTTTCATTTCTGTCAGTTATACAGATTTCATATCAAGATATTTTGTGTTAGTTTATCATAATTTGAAATTTAAGTGAATATACATGCAAAATATACCAAATGAGTAATTTTATAAAGCCATTGATACCTTTTGAGTAGAGTTAAAATAACTGACAAATATGTCTATGAAATATGTAACACAAAAAGGCTTAATTGTGCTTTGCTCTCACTGAATTATTTGCCCATGGATGTAAAATTTCACTATTTGAAATGCTCTGAAACCTACATATAATCATACAAAATTTATTATACATATGGATATGTATGAAAATTATTCATGAAGTATAACCATCTTCCTTGAAATATAAAAGGCTTGTGGTTTACCAGCTGCATTCCATAATTTCTACATTAATCACCCTAGAAAATAATATAGCTTTTTTTCATCATTATATTCTTAAATCTACATGCATGAAAGGGCTGTGTTGGAGCATTTTCTATAAAAGATAATTTTTAGAAATAAATTGTATTTTTAAGATTAGCATATGACTCTTGAACAAACTTGAACTATGGTTAATAATGCCATATATTGGAATTTGACATGAATGTCCTTTTCATCCCAAATACTTTTGCATATGCTTCATTTCTAAATAACCTCTTCCTTGCTAATTTCTTCTATCATATTTTAAAATCAGAATTCTGTAACAGATTAACATTTTGCATTATAGTGTTTCTGGAGTTGTATCTTAATAGTACCTGTGTTTTAGGAGGTTTCATATCATCCACCTCTGGACAGGAACATCTAAAAAGATTTTTTTTTCTTTTTATTAGATGTTACCTTTATTTACAATATCTCCTTTCTCAGGTTCACCTCCAAAAGAAAAAATAAAAATAAAATAAAATAAGAAAAAAATAATAAAAAATCCAAAAACTAAAACAATCCCCTGTTCCTTTCCCCTTCCCCCTGCTCACCACCCCACCCTCTCCCACTTCCTGGCCCTGGAATTCTCCTACACTGGGGCATAGAACCTTCACAGGGCCAAGGGCCTCTCCTCCCATTGATGACCGACTTGGCCATCTTCTGCTGTACACATGCTGCTGGAGCCATGAGTCCCCCCCCCATGTGTACTCTTTGGTTGGAGTTTTAGTCCCTGGGAGCTCTGAGGGTACTAGTTATTCATATTGTTGTTCGTCCTAAGGGGCTGCAAACACTTCAGTTCCTTGGGTCCTTTCTCTAGCTCCTTCATTGGGGACCCTGTACTCAGTCCAATGGATGGCTGTGAGCCTCTAATTCTATATTAGTCAGATACTGTCAGAGCCTCTCAGGAGACAGCTATATCAAGCTCCTGTCAGCCAGCACTTGCTGATATCCACAATAGTGTCTGGATTTAATAAGTGAATATGGGAAGGATTCCCAGGTGGAGCAGTCTCTGAATTGTCCTTCATTCAGTATCTGCTCCATAGTTTGTCTCTGCATCTCCTTCCGTGGGTATTTTGTTCCCCCTTTTAAGAAGGAATGAAATGTCTACATTTTGATCTTCCTTTTTCTTGATTTTTTTGTGGTTTGTGGGTTGTTCTTCATGTATTTCGATCTTCTGGGCTAATAACCACTTATCAGAGAGAGCATACCATTTGTTTTCTTTTGTAACTGGGTTACGTCACTCAGGATGATACTCTCCAGATCCATCCATTTCCCTAAGAATTTCATAAATTCATTGTTTTTAATAGCTGAGTAGTACTCCATTGTGTAGATGTACCACAATTTCTGTATCCATTCCTCTGTTGAGGGACATCAGGGTTGTTTCCAGTTTCTGGCTATTATAAATAAGGCTGCTATGAACATGGTGGAGCATGTGTCCATATTACATATTGGAGCATTTTCTGGGTATATGCCCAGGAGTGGTATAGCTGGGTCCTCTAGTAGAACTATGTCCAATTTCTGGAGGAACCACCAAACTGATTTCCAGAGTGGTTGTGCCAACTTGCAATTCCACTAGCAAAGAAGAAGTGTACCTCTTTCTCCACAACCTCTCCAGCATCTGCTGTCACCTGAGTTTTTTATCCTAGCCAATCTGACTGGTGTAAGGTGGAATCTCATGGTTGTTTTGATTTGCATTTCCCTGATGACCAAGGATGTTGAACATTTCTTTAGGTGCTTCTCAGCCATTTGGTGTTCATCAGTTGAGAATTCTTTGTTTAGCTCTGTACCCCATTTTTTTTAATAGGGTTATTTGTTTCTCTGGAGTCTAACTGCTTGAGTTCTTTGTATACATTGGTATTAGCCCTCTATCAGATATAATATTGGTAAAGATCTTTTTCCAATTTGTTGGTTGCCATTTTGTCCTATTGATAGTGCCTTACAGAAGCTTTGCAATTTTATGAAGTCCTATTTGTCAATTCTTCATCTTACAGCGTAAACTATTGGTGTTCTGTTCAGGAAATTTTCCCCTGTGCCTATGTGCTCAAGGCTCTTCCCCACTTTCTTTTCTATTAGTTTGAGTGTATCTGGTTTTATGTGGAGGTCCTTGATCCACTTGGACTTGGGCTTTGTACAAGGAGATAAGAATGGATCAACACAATAGTCAGAAATAATATAAAATACTTTGGTGTGACTCTAAACTAAGCACGTAAAAGATCTGTTTGACAAAAACTTCAAGTCTCTGAAGAAGGAAATTGAAGAAGATCTCAGAAAATGGAAAAATCTCCCATGCTCGAGGATTGGCAGAATTAATATAGTAAAAATGGCCATCTTGCCTATAGCAATCTACAGATTCAATGCAATCCCCATCAAAATTCCAACTCAATTCTTTACAGACTTAGAAAGAGAAACTTGCAAATTCATCTGGAATAACAAAAAACCCAGGATAGCCAAAACTATTCTCAATAATAAAGGAACTTCTGGTGGAATCACCATGCCCGACCTTAAGCTGTACTACAAAGCAACTGTGGTGATAAAAAAAAAACTGCATGGTATTGGTACAGTGACAGGCAGGTAGATCAATGGAACAGAATTGAAGACCCAGAAATGAAGCCATGCACCTATGGTCACTTGATCTTTGACAAAGGAACTAAAACCATCCAGTGTAAAAAAGACAGCATTTTCAACAAATGGTGGTGGCTCAACTAGCAGTTAACATGTAGAAGAAGGCAAAAGACTATTTTTTTTTTTATCATTCACCCAATCCTAAATTCACTCAGATGCTACTCCCTCACAAAGTTGCAAATGTTTCCCAAATTCACTCACTCAATTTTTTCACTTTCTAGGGAATTTGATAATTTAATTTTACTTTATTTTTGTTCAAATTTTGTTTGAACATAGAAAAAACCTATTTTTAAAATAAAATACAGTAATGCATAATGCCTTGCTCTGCATCACTGTATTTGTTTCCATCTGCCACAGGAGGATTCTTCAATGATGATGGCTCAGTAAGGGACCAATCTACTATTATACCAGAATATCATTAGGAATCATTTAGTCACTACCTTTTAATTTTCAATACCAGTAGTACTTGATTTACCCTACATCTCTGGGCAATATAGTGTCTGGTTCTTGGTCACTACAGTAGTATTTGTGGGTTCTGTATTGTGTGATATACTTAAGACAAATCAAACATTTGTTTGTTATTCCCACAAGCTTTTGCCATCATTAATCTATCATGTTTTATAGGTAGGACAACATTGTATATCAAAGGTTGTGTGACTTTGTTCATGTATATATTTCTCTTTTGGTACTTGAAATTCAAGTGGCTGAAAAACACTTAAAGAAATGTTCAATGTTTTTAGATCTGAACTGAATGAAAATCAAAACTAGTTTAAGAACTCGTCTTACATTTGTCAGAAATGTCTGAGATCTATAGCTCAAGTGGCAGCTCATGCTGGTGAGGATGTGGAATAAGGGGGACATTCATTCATTGCTGGTCGATGTACAAACTTGTACAGCTACTATGAAAATCAGTGTGGCAGTTCCTTAGGAATATAGAAGATCTAACTATCTATCTACATATATACATATATATATTCTGAAAAAAGTATATATTTTTGAAAAACATGCTCAATCATGTTCATTGCTCTGTCACTCACAATAGTCAGAAATTGGAAACAAGCTTGATCTTTTTCAACAGAAGAATGGATTAGGAAAATGTGGTATATTCACAGTGGATTATTACTCACCGGCTAAAAAAAAAAAACAAAATATGACCTTAAAATGTTTGAAGCAATGGATGGTTCTATAAACATTCACACTGCATGAGAGAAACAACATAGAGAAAGATAAATATTATATGTATTTACTTGTATGTCAATATTACCTTTTAAATAGATGATTACCAAGTTACAATCTGTAGACCTAGAGAAGTTAGGTATAAAGGAAGGGACTTGGGGGAGGGACACATAGATTTCCCTGGGAGGGAGAGAAACAGAATAGATTTTATGAGTGGACTTGGCAGGGAGGATCAGGTGGGGAGGCCAGGGAATGTGTGGAGAGAAAGCTAGAATTAAGGGAAATCTGAAGAATGGTATGGAAATCTAGTGAAGTGTAAACTTCCTAAAATATATGAAGGTAATCCTAACAAAATATCCAAATAATGAAGATGCAGTCCCAACTGGCCATCTGTTTTCATCAAATAGAGACTCCAGTATCAGGACTGAGTTATTCCCAATTGAGTTGTTGGTGTTATGGAAATCTTCAAACACTGCTAGATATTTCTAGGACAATAGGATTTTCTCCACACACTGACAGGAAGGGACCATTGGTGTAGTCCAACACAACTCAGTGAAGTTGGTGCCTACATAGAACCTTACATTCTAGTTTCTTTGGTTCCAGAGGGCTCTCAGAAGATGAGCTGATTTTTAAATCTTTAATGGAAAATGTAGAAATAGTACCTGAACAAGTAAATATCTCTTGAAGTAAATATTCATTCTACCAATGAGGAAATGTAGCATGTAAAATGAAGGATAGTATTAATTAAATCGAAGTCAGTAGTGCTGACACTATTAAAGCAATAGTCAGTTCAAAAGAATTTGTGATTATAATTTTTAGCATCCTTAAGAGTATATTAATATTTGCTTACTTGCTGTATGAGCTCACAAGCTGCAGTACCAGCTCATTTAAGAACTAGTCCCATGGGCATTGCCTACCTTATCTCCTAAATGCAAAACTTCTAAAATGAACCATCCATCTGTCATCAGTCTATCAGTCCTGGCAGGAAAATAATCAGCCACTAACACAAAGTCTTTCTGAGGACCTCACTTCTAGAGATGTCTCAGGGTCTATCATAGTCCAGTTTTGTTGAAGACATGTAGAGACTAAAACATACACACACACACACACACACACACACACACACACACATGCATGCACACGCACACACACACACACACACACACACACACACAAATTGTTTTAACTTTCATTTTCTCATTTCTCATCCCCACCAGATGTTTATGCAACTAAAGCATAAATTTCAGTAGAAAAACAACATAATAACAATAACAATGAAACATAAAAAATGACACAAGAAAGTAAAATCTATACTTTACAATAAGGATAGAATATCTGAATGTAGGACAAACTATGTAGCTATAAAGCAAAAATGAATAAATAAATAAACAGACAAAAAATAAATAAAATAAATATTCATCAAAAGGATGATTTAACATATATAAATATGAAGATAGAGGAAAAATGAGAAGAATCCAATAAAAATTCTGTGAAAGTTTGTATGAAAAATTCCTCAATATGGCCTATGAATCTAGCAGAAGTGAATTCAAAATGCTAGAATTGGGTCTAGAAATGAGAATAGTCAAGCAGTATATTTGCATGAAATAGTTGGCTCTATCTCTTCAACTGTGAAGAAACACAAGACAAGCTCCATTCTGAGAAATCACTGGTTAGCAGATCTGTGACGAGAATATGACTCAAATAGAGAAATGCTGTAGAAGACAAATTGAAACTCTAAGGTGCTTCATCAAAAACTGACATAAATTATATATTTGGAAGTTTTTGGCCATTATCTATTCATATTAAATATTTTAATCATTATTGAAGAGAAAATTATATTTTCAAGAACATACGCAGCATAAATTCACATTTAACCAATGCATGTCCATGTCAATGTTCCTGAATTAACACATATTTGATTTGAATATCAAAGAGACTTTGTTTACTAGGAGACACTAACACTGCTCACATTTGCAACATAATTGTGTCAAAATTAAATGACTTCCCCTCAATGGAGAAACACAGATCAAATTCAATCTCAACTAACCTGGACCCTCAAGATCTCTCAGACACTGAGCCACCAACCAGGCAGCATACACTAGCTGATATGTGGCCTCTGACATATATATACAGCAGAGGACTGTCAGGTCTGTGTTCAGTGAGAGAAGAAACACCTAAACCTGGAGAGACCTGAGGCCCAGGGAGTGCGGAGGTTTGATGGGGTAGGGGATTGGGGGGAGGCATTCTCTTGGAGATGGGGGAGGAGGAATGGGATGAGGAACTTTTGGAGTGTGTACCAGAAGGTGGATAACTACTGGACTGTAAAAGAAGATTAAGGATAATTTAAGGGAAAAAAAAGAGAGAATTGAATAAAAAAAGTCATTGTAGTGTATTATATGATGAAATTCAGATAAGATTATAAAGATATGTCATATGTTATTAATATAAATGAATACTTTGTACCAATAAAGTGAAAAATAAAAGCAGAGAAAAATTAACTTGTAGTTTTGAAAACACTCATATTTTTTGAAGTTTTACTTGAAGTTATACATTACTGCTTGCTACATGATATTTTAGTATTTGTATATAGTGCTATGCTTTTGTCAGTCTAAATTATCTCCACAAAGATTCCTTATTTCTTTATATTGAAATATCCAATCTCCTTTTTTCCCCTGGCCTTTAAAGAAAGCACACAGTTCATTTTCATTATCAGTTGTCACCCAGCCATACAATAGAGGTCCAGAAATTATTGCTCCTATCCATCTGTAACTTAACATGCATTAATTAACCTTTTGCTGGCCTTGCCACCTCTCCTGCCCTCTGAGCCTCTGGTTAACACCATCTTGCTCCCAACTGTAAGGAATTAACATTTTGAGACTCTCCATATGAGATCAGTTAGTACTTAACCTCTGTGCTTGGCTTATTTCCTTTTATGTAATTCCTTGTAGTTCTGTTTTACTTGTACAAATGTCAAGATACTTTTATTTCAATGGCTGAATAGCATTCTGAAGTAGATATATGCAAAACTTCTTTACCCATACAGTGGTTCTTAGACACTAATAATTTCCATTTTTGAGTTATGTAAATAGTACAACTAACCATAAAAAAATGTAAACATCGTTTTCACTTATGACTTTCTCCCCTGTGTGTAACCAGTATATCCAGGATTATTATATGGTAATTCATTATTATTTCAGGTTTTCTGAGGAACTCTTTGGTTTTTTCTTATACATTGATTACAGTAAATGACATTCTTACAAGCAGTCTTGAGATGTCTTTCTCTCAAAACTTGCTGCCATTTCATTTCTGACAACAGCTATTCTAGGTGGAGTGAAATGACTACTATTGGCATTGGGATTTTCATTTTCCTTAGTGAAAAGGATGGTAATTATTTTTTCTTGTTGATCAGGTTTTTCTTCCTTTGAGAAATGCCACTTATATATATTGGTTATGAGTATCAATATATTTTTATATTTTCCTATTTATGTCTATTAATTTATTGCAAAATGTCTAGTTTTAAAATGATTTTTCAAATTCTACATGTTGGATTTTCACTCAGTTTTGACATTGTGTGTGTGTATGTTTGTGTGTGTGTGTGTGTATGTGTGTGTGTGTGTGTGTATGTGTGTGTGTAAATATTTTTCATTGAAGTAATTCTGTTTGTCAGGTCTTACTCTGATTACTGATGTGGAAGAAATAGCTCCCTCTTTCTTGAGTTTTCTCTTGGATCTCTCCCACAAAACAAGGAACAAAACAAATAACAAAAAATTAACATAAGCTCTGGATGTGGACTCTGTTCTTCTCTACTTTTGTGGTTTTGTTTGCTTGACTATTTGAAACAGGGTCTCCATATTTATTCAGGCTAGTGTCAGATTCACACTATTCCTGAATATCCTTAATGCTGGATGTGCTCATGTTGACTACAATGATTGATTTTTCACTTTTCGTCTCCTATCTTCACCTTGGCTATGTGTGATACATGAATAATTGCTCCATAGAATATTTTATCTTGTAGCCTTCATAATGAAAATCTGAATAGTTCATGCATAATATTTGCAATATCAGAGAATTCTTAAAACGTGTGGGTAGCTGCTGTTTAAAGCAATTTTTACATTATTTCAAGTATTCTTCTTGCTTATTATTTCTTTTGAGTCTATAATTCTCTTTAGCATTTGATAAGCTTCAGAAATCATGGTGATAAAATTCAGTCAAGATTTTTTTTTTATAATATCTTCTACTACTTTTCATTTCTAAAGTATTGTTCTACTTTGTACAATTTTATTGGTTGACTGGTTGGTGGTTTGAAATCACTTCCTATTCTTAACTCTACTGTTTCTGCTAAGAAGACTTGTAGACTCAGCTAACTCTCTCTCTCTCTCTCTGTCTCTCTCTCTTGCTTTTTTTTTTTTTTTGCTTGCTTGTTAGAATATTCATCAACAACCTGTGTCTTTCTTGTTTTGTCCCTTAATCCTACTTTGTTCCCTTTGCTCACAATTTGGAGTAGATCCTATCAGGTGTGCACAGAATGAGCACACAATGTAAGAGGTTATAAACATAAATCTTACCTCCTGGCTGCTTTCACCAACTGATAATGGTGACTACTGAGGTTGAGTCTCCTGTATCTCAGGACAAATATTGAATAGACACATGTAGTGAAAGCAAACCAACAGACATTTTAATAAGAAACATTTCTCAACAAGGGGAAGCTAGCCAGAGTGGAGAAAAGGTTTTGAAGTTCAACTGTGGCCATACACAAAGGATTGGGATTTTATAGATAATTTTTATAGTGCTTGTTGTTATGATGCATGCTGTTATCAGTCAGCCCCTGCCTGGAGTTTTTCAGCCTTCCTCTTTGCCAATAGGGTTCTTTCATATGATAATTTCACAGCTTTTACCTGTGGCCTTGTAGGCATCACAGAGACAGACTGTATTACCTCCTAGAGTATTCTGTCTAACTATGACCTCTGGTATCTGTCTTGTTAGGATCTTTGTAATTGAATTATTTCTGATAATGTAAGGTGAACTTCCCATTTCAACAAGTCTATCATCATATCCTGCTAAGTCAGTTGGCTTTGTAAGGTAAGTTCACATATCATAGATATTAGTAGATAGACAAATTCATTCTTCTTCATAAGGCAGAAATTTTGATTAAAGTTGGCTAAGTAGAGAGATTCTAGGGAACCAGTTCAGTCCATAAAGTACTTTCTTCACAAGCAAAATCAACTGCAAAACACGTGGACAAAAAGCTAGACAGTGGTGGAGCATCCTGGGAAGATGAAGACAAGATGATTTTGGGAGATTCCAGCCAGCCAATGTAGACACATTTTGAGCTCCATATCAATGAGAGATCCTTTCTTAAAACAAACAAGCCAACAAACAAACAAACAAACAAAAAACATAAAACAAAACAACAAAAAAAAAGAAGTACAGCCTTTCTGAGGAACATCACCAAAGGCTGATCTCTGGCCAACACACACAATTGTACACAGGTTCACATTTACCTGGACACATGTACACATAATCACGGCATCTCTCCTATACACATACCCACTTTATTAGGGAAAGACTTACTTTTGATTATTTTATACATCTACTTGCTCATAGGTAAAGATAGGGAACAAAGATTGAGCCAGCCTTCAGTAAACATAATGATATTTCATGAATTGAGTAAAAATGTATTTAAAAAATTCAGAGAACAGCACTTTCCACAAGTCATGAGTTTTATAGACTGTAAGTGAAAAAAAATGACTGATGTTATGCTTATTTTATGTTGCAATGTACAAAATTTCAAGTAGAATTTGAGACTAATGATAACATGGTTAGTAGTAAAGGTTTACTACTAATAGATTGAAGATTATGGGGAAAGGAGCTCACACAAAGGCAGATCTGAAATTACCTGTGACAGGCTTGAGTTCTGCTTGGAATATCCAAGATGGAAGACTCACAGTCAAGGAAGAGTAAGCATCACATGAGAAGACTGAGCTCCTATAGTTGTGTGCACACACGTGATGTAGAAGAAGGGCTATCAAGTGCTAAGCAGATACATAGTACCTTTGGTAGATTTCAAGCCAGCATCATTCCAGGGACACCCCATGTCTTCTATTTGATAAAACTCCCTTCCCCTGAAGGTGCATAAGTGATATTTCTGCAGAATGTAATAAGATGCAAATTAGAAGAATTCTATTACCAACAAATATCAGCTTGGGGCCATGTGGTAATTAAGTACTTAAGCCTGAAAAGGGATGTTTAATTTTATATTTTTCTTCTGAAAGTATTTAAAAGCAAAAATGGAGATATTATCAAAGGAAGTGCTATTTGGTAATGCAGACACTAACCTTATCCCATGTTGTTCTTACTGGTGTCAACTAAAGCCTTACCCCTCGGGGGGTGACTATAACAAAAAGTTTTGATTGAGTCTTTTTTCGAACTATTTGACTCATTATTTTAAATTGTCTAACATTTAGAAGAGCAGGAAAAGAAAGAGAGCTAAATTGTAAATATTTAGCATTTAAGTTAAGGTAACTAAAATATCCATTTTATTTCATGGAGTATAATCATAACATTTGATACTGTTACATTTATAAATAAATAATTGTAAATACAATACATATTGGTAAAACTTTTTGATAAATTACTTTTACTGAAAGAAATTTAATTTTCACAAGAAAAATTTATAACTTATCCTTACAAATTAAGAAGATTTATATTATTTACAAAGACAAGTTACATTAGCTTTTATGAAAGATATGGTTCATAAAATTTTGCTCATATTTATTTTTAAGATATAACTTTTTATGACACTCTCTCCACTTTCAATAAAATTTCCCAAATGTTCTGTGGTATAAAAATTGACCCTTTTATAGGCTTAGTATTTCATTTGAAGCAACAAAGAATTGTATTGATTCTTAAGTTAGATAGACTATAAATATATGTTTGTTTTGGTTGTATAAAGGTGATGTTGAACTAGAAATTAAGAAATGATTATAACACACAGATATTCATGCTCACACATATTATATATAATAGTATAAGATATACCACATTATATATATATATATATATATATACATAATACTATTAGATATATGGCTCAAATAGAGTTGTAACCGATGAGAGAAATATCTATAGTACCGATTACTAGAAATGATCAGATTCATAGTAAAGTAAACAGGATATAATACTAAGAATGTGATTTTCATTTGTGGCTAAATTAAAATTCAACAAATTAAAAACTTGAATTTCTCCATCATTGTTGACATATTTCAAGATTTTAAAAGTAATATAGAAACAAATAAAGAAATGAGAAAATAATAACAATGTTTAAAATACGTTTATTAACTGTGTCATAGAAGCACATGCATAAACTGTATTTTAACTATTCTGGAGTCTGTTTTGACCGTATATAAAATATATATGATATCAAAATCATTGTTTCATAGGAAAGGAAAAGGTTACTATTGGCATATGATAAAAATCAATCTTGAATGCTGGCCAGTGGTGGTGCACGCCTCTAATCCCAGCACTTGGAGGCAGAGGCAGGAGGATTTCTGAGTTCAAGGCAAGCCTGGTCTGCAAAGTGAGTTCCAGGACAGCCAGGGCTATACAGAGAAACTCTGTTTCGAAAAACCAAAAGAAGAAAGGGAAAAAAATCAATCTTGATAAGTTGGCAGTCTCAAGCTACTCTGTTCTAATGATATAATCATAAGGAGGGGGGTACATATACACACATTGATATAATTTCTTCTGTGTTGCCAGTCCTTCCTCAACATTTTTTTCTAATGTTAACAGATATAACACAAAATAATTAGCAATATTGTTGGTAAAAATATTTCTGCTCACAATGTATTGCTGGGGTCAAATTCAAAAATGTTTCATATTTATTAGACAAACAAGGCAAAAAATTATACAAAAAAAGAAAATTTTAACTAAACCAAAGTGGGAGAGAAAAATCATTTGTGTTTAAAATGATGAATGCAAGCTTCTCTGAAGAAGTTATGGACAAAGAAAATCCTTCCACTTGTATGTATAGAACTTTGGACTGTGTACAAAGACTCATAGGCATAAAATATAGGAAATACGTGACATCCTCTGAGTTCTGTTGAAATACATACAAGTAGTTCTGATGCTATGTGCTACAAATATTGCTGAATCCTTCCAAGCTGCACAAAATCACACAAAGGAATCAATTTTCTTATGAAAAATGCCTTTAGGGGACTCAAATCTTTTTGTCATTTACTTTAATAATGCCAGCACATTCCTGTACTTGGGAGGCAGATTCGGGCAGATTTCTATAAATTCAAATTCAGTTTGGTCATCAGAATTAGTTCCAGAACTGGTGAGGCTACACAAAGAGAAAACTTTGGATTTCAAAATTAAAAACCAAACATTAGAAAAATAAAAAGATTAAGGAATTTAAAAAGTCAACACACTCTTAAGCATACAACAGCAGTGAATCACAGATACAAGGATAACACAATACAGAGGTATACCCCCAAGAAAGAGCTGAAGTGTTTATGAACATATTAGTTCATATCAGGGTAGCTCCTGCTGCCCTGATAGTCTGGATATCTTTGCAAGAATAATGAAAATGAGACAATGTAGAGAAGGGAGGATACCGTGAGTTAAGACAAAGGTTATGACAAAGAAGTGTTCAAATAAGAAAAGTGGATACATGAAGAAGCCTGAAAGGAAACCCAGTCTATATGGTTGGTGAAGGATGCTACTAGTTAGTTATAGTTAATTAGCAGAAGAGAGTTTTTTTTTAATTATATAAATGTTCTAACTTTGGTCATTAGTTGTCATGGCTAACTGCATTGTGTTAGGAGTGTGTTTGTGTATGTGTACGGGCAGGGAGGGGTGTGTTGCAACATATCCAGATTTTTCAGCATTCATTTAGCATCCATAGCAGAAAATTGTACAATGCAAGCACAAAATTTATGATTTTTTGGTTGTTGAATACTGAACGGTGAATATGTCCAACAACCTATCAATTACATTTAAAAATTGTGTGTTCAAAAGTGTCACAGCAGGACTAAGAGCTTATTTTCTCCAGTGAGGTGATAGACAGCAGCAAAGACTATTTGCTATTTAATTGTTGACAGATTGTGAAATGTTTTGATGTGCAAACTAGTATTTCATCATATTATGTAACAGCTTTCCACTATGAGTACTATGAAGGCTATTCTTGGTTGTCAACTTGACTATAACTGAAATTAACTATAGCACAAATGGCTGACCAAGGCAACTCTTTTAAAAAGAAAGCATTCACACTTTGGTCTTCCTTCACTTGATCTTCTGGAGGTTCCTCAGAAAATTGGACATAGTACTACCTGAACACCTAGCTAAACCACTCCAGGGCATATTCCCAAAAGGTGCTCCAACATATAACAAGGACACATGCACCACTATGTTCATAGCAGCCTTATTTATAATTGCTAGAAGCTGGAAATAACCCAGATGTCCTTCAATAGAGGAATGGACACAAAAAATGTGGTACATTTACACAATGGAGTACTACTCAGCTATTAAAAACAATGAATTCATGAAATTCTTAGGCAAATGGTTATAACTAGAAAATATCATCGTGAGTGTGATAACCCAATCACAAAAGAACACACATGCTATGCACACATTGATACGTGGCTATTAGCCCCAAAACTCCGAATACCCAAGATACAATACATAGACCACATATCCAATTTTCTGAAGAACCTCCAGACTGATTTCCAGAGGGATTGTACCAGCTTGCAATCCCATCAACAATGGAGGAGTGTTCCTCTTTCTCCACATATTTGCCAGAATCTGCTGTAACCTGAATTTAGAAGAAGGAATAAAATACTCATAGGAGGGAATACAGAGACAAATTGTGGAGCAGAACTTAAGAAAGGCCATCCAGAGACTACCCGACCTGGGAATCCATCCCATATAGTCACCAAACCCAGACACTCCTGTGGATGCCAAGAAGTGCTTGCTGACAGGACCCTAATATAGTTGTCTCCTGAGAGGCTCTACCAGAGCCTGACAAATACCGAGGCAACCAACCATTGGATTGTGCACGGGGTCCCCAATGGAGGAGTTAGAGAAAGGACTAAAGGAGCTGAAAGGATTTGCAGCTTCTTAGGAAGAACATTATCAACCACCCAGATCTCCCAGGATTCCCAGAGACTAAACACAGAGCAAAGAGTACACATGGAGCAATCTATGGCTACAACTGCATATGTAGCAGAAGATGGCCTTGTTGGGTCTCAGTGGGAGGAGAAGACCTTGGTCCTGTGAAGGATTGATGCCTCAGTATAGGGAAATGTCAGGGAAGAGTGGCAGGAGTGGATGGGTGGTTGGGGGAATACCCTCATAGAAGCAAGGGTAAGGGAAATAGGATGGGGGTTTCTGGAGAGGAAACTGGGAAAGGGGACAACATTTGAAATGTAAATGAAGAAAATATCCAATAAAAGAAAAAGAAAGAAAGCATTCAGTTGGGGATTTCCTAGTAGTTTCAAGGTTTAGTCCATTATCATCATGGTAGAAAGCATAACATACATGACACTGGAACAGTAGCTGAGAGCTATTATCCTGATCTGCAGGTATTAAGTGAGACTGAGCCTGGAATTGAATTTGGAAACACCAAAGCCCATTCTCAGTGACATACTTCCTCCAACAAGGCATCATCTCCTAGTCATTCTTTTATATTGATTTTATTTTATTTATTTATTTTTTAGATATTTTCTTTTATTTACATGTAAATTTCTCCTTTTCCAGGTTCCCTTCCAAAAAACAAACAAGCAAACAAAAACAACAAGAACAAACCCCTTTTGCCTCCCCCCCCCATGCCTGCCACCCCACCCGCTCCCACTTATTGGCCCTGGCATTCCCCTACACTGGGGCACAAAACCTTCACAAGGCCAAGGTCCTTTACTCCT
>JADRCD010211749.1:17303-33963 GCA_019843815.1 Montemys delectorum | reverse complement strand
TAGGGCAGACCTTCTCCTTTAGGTCTGATTGTGAGAACTATTCTCAGAAGACTGCCAGAATCACGTCCTTAAACAAAGACTACTACCACAACCTTACAACTCTCTCTCTCTCTTTCCCTCTCTCACACACATACATACGCATTCACACACATACATAAACATTCACACACATACATACACATGTTCACATACATACACACACATATATACACACACATACACACACTCACACACATTACACACACACACTCACACACATACATACACACACTCACACACATACACACACATTCATACACATAGTCACACACATGCACGCACTTACACATTACATACACACACACACATTCATACACATACTCACACACATATACACACTCATACATTACATACACACACTCACATGCATACACACATTCACATACACACTCACATATATATACATATACATATATATATATACATTCACATACACACACACATACACACACATTCACACACATAACATACTCACACATACGCACACATATACACACACAAACACACACACGTTACCATCACCACTTCTGTAAAAACATCTACCTTTCAATTTTAAACTGAGACCACACCTGTTATTAATCCATACAGTCAAGAATTACTTTTCCAACATGCCTTGTGTCCTCCTTCTCTGCCTATAAATACTTCCCTCAACGTCACATTGCAGTCAAAGTTTACTATGACATCATATGCCCACTGCCTTGCTCGACTATTCCCAAATAAGTGATCTCACTTATTGTTGCTTGGGTTGTCAGAAGGCAATGCCTGCTGAGCTGTAGAGGAGGGATGGGAAAGCTGTGCCAGGAGAAGTAAAGGGACTGAAGGACCCCTGCCTAGTGCCATCACAGGAAGGACTTCTCTGAACAAGAGTAGCCAGACCAAAGGGGGGGGATTGCTTTTTGTGGCAGATGCAATATAGGTTGGTTAAAAAGAGAGAGAAAGAGTGTGAGTTACTCTTCCAAAGGGAGCATCAGTAAATGGAAAGGGGAGCAGGGGGGCTGTCAACTGCAGTCCCACACTCTGCAGGAGACTCGAAGAGGGATCACGGATGATTAGGAATGTTTTGAGCTAACTGACTCTCCCAGGTAAGGTTAGGCTTAGCAGGAAGACCCCTGCCAGACTATCTCTGCAGCTTTGATCCGAGCTCAGTAAGCAGCTGGCCTCCTGACCCTTTATCAAAAGCATCCGTGAGTGGATGAAAAGATAAAATGGAAGATGGTGCTTAAGAAGTGTCTGGGTGTCTGTGGCTAATTGCATTAAGCCTCCCGGATCTGTCCATGCATTGCGAGGGAGGCGTCTCTTTTGCTTTGTATATGAGCCTCCTAGACACAGGCTAGAGGCTGAGGAGCTCATCACCCTCTTCATCAATGCTCTCTCGACATTTACTTACTTTCAGATATCAACTGTATTGTTACACTGTGTTCAGGGCTCTCTGACTGTCCTAATAGGATCATTTCCTGGTTTGTTTTAAATTCATTCAAGTCAAGAATTGGGTAAGAAATAGCAAGAGTCTGAAGCAGTGACATGATTCTTGAATTTAAAAGCAAAAACAAAAACCACAATTCCAAAGGGGCAAAAATGAAGTTTTAAAATTCACAGGGCTTGATTATTTACAGCATCTGGATGGGGACTTGGATCTGTAAATCTAGCAACTTGTGGCAGAAAGTAGCATGCAGAGTTCAAGGTGCCTCCAAGTCATTCCATTTGTAAAGAAAGAGGCCAAGTTCTGCTAGGGGATGAACTAGCACCAAGTCTCAGTGACTTACACTCCGATTCTTCACTGCTGTTGGAGCATTGTGTGGTTTAGATTGCTCTCCCAGGAAACTACTCCCCTTCAGTCTGTGACTTAGGAATCCTGTGCTCCATGTATTATGAATCTGCCATTTTAGAGAGGTGTGTAGAATTGCAGCCTACTCACACTCAAATTAATCAGTTTGATCCCAAACTATATGTGGAATGGTCTAGAGCAATGGTTTCTATTATATATTTACCTTATGATTCATAAGAGTAGTAAAATTATAGTTATGAAGTACCAGCAAAAACAATTTTATGGTTTGAGGTCACCACAACATGAGGAACTGTATTAAAGGGCCACAGCATTAGGAAGGCTAAGAACCACTGCTCTAGAGAACACTGTCTTCTTGTGTGCCCAAGAAGAGGGCCAGGGTTTGATAAATACCTGCCCTCTGTGCCACAGATAAACAAGTGAAAACAACCACGAAATACTTAGATGTGCCAGTCAAGAGTTCAGAGGGAAGATGCATGAATCAGAACTAGAGATGTATTTTGAGGCATGGCCAGATCCTCATATCTAAAATTAAAAATCATGGCATTGACCAAAGAGATGGTGTATGATACTACGAGAAGAGGAATCTAGGGACAGGGAAGCTAATGTCTCAGCATTCAAGAAGAAACATTGAGGAAGACCAGTGCAGAAATTCACAAAGGTGAGGCTGTAGTGATGACTCAGTGGTGAAGAGCACTGACTGCTCTTCCAAAGGTCCTGAGTTCAATTCCTAGTAACCACATGGTGGCTCACAATCATCTGTAATGGGATCTGATGACTTCTTCTGGTGCGTCTGGAGGCAGCTACAGTGTACACTCGCATATACATAAAATAAATAAATCTTTGGGGGAAAAAAAAGAAAGAATAGAAAGAAATCCACAGGAGCAAAGAGGAGAGCCAGGGTATGGAATAAAGGATTGTCTCTTAAGAATTAAGAGATGGAGCCAGAGAGAGAGTTTAAGTAGGAGGTCTCCACCAGGTCCCTCCTGGAACCCCATGCAAGAGGGAAAGAAAGACGGTAGGAATCAGAGGGGATGGAGGACACCGGGAGAACATGGCCCACCAAATCAACTAAGCCAGGCTCATGAGTGCTCACAGAGACTGCAAGAATACACGAATGAACCTTCTGAGATCATGAAGTTACATGCTTGTGTTTGTAGTTTCACTTAACACAGAATGAATTTCTTAGGGAGCATCTTCAAAGAGCCCAGAAGCAAGGAAGAGTTTTCTGCCTTCCTACACTCAGGCTGGGGCCAACCAGAAACAAGGCTACCCTGTACATATAACCTCTTCATTCAGAGTCTAAGTGGAAGGAATATATATATGTATATATGTGTATAGATGTATATATATATATACATATATATATATATATATATATATATTGAGAGACAGGGTCTAACCCTGGAGCTCAGCCTGCTCTGGAGCTCATATGTAGCCCAGGATAACCCCAGACCTCCCAGAAACTGATCTTACAGGCATGAGCTTCAGTGCCCAGAGAAGAAATTTCAAGTTCAGAAATTGATGGCCCTCAATGTCCTGGAAAAGGTACGTCTCTGTGTTTTGAGGAGGCCATTCTCCCATCTCTGTTATCTGAGCAGTTTAATAATTAGGTTCTTTATCACTTTGTCAAAACGGAGCAGGAAAAGCTAAACAAAGCTAGACTCCCATGACCTGTATTCCATCAGTACAAAGAAAATGAGTAAGGTGACCCAATTCTAAATTCCTCTTGAGGTAAAGAGCTCCATCTTTCACACACAGAGAAAAAAAGCCTTCTCTTACATAGTAGGCCATTCTTATTACCATAAACCCCGAAACTTGATGCAGTCAACAGAGAAGCTACAAAACCACCATACACCAAACTGGCTGACTCATTTACTTTTTAATTTCAGTTTAAGGGCATGCTTTGTTCCCTCATAATTGTCAGGAAAATTAAATTCTCCTTTCCAATTAGAACATAAGCAAAATGTTTAGCTGTTGAGCCCCTCTGAGCTCTCTATAAATCTCCTTTAACAGGTAAAATGCAAACTGGACCGGCACCCTATCAGTCTCCAGCCGTGTTATTGCACACTGGATGTAATAAAAGGTTGGCTGCTTTTTTTTTTTCTCAAAGCACAAGTCCAGAAACAATGTCTTGCAAAAGATGATTATTTTTGTCTCATTCTGCCACCAAGAACCTTATGATGCTTAGTCATTTCATGGCCATACCGCAGGGCACAGCCTGGTGCCATGTCACAGTTTACAGTCCATGATCGGTTGCTGACTTATTTGAATAGATAAAGAAGTATTATTTCCTATGAAGTAGCAGTGAACAAACCATTAAGAAGCATATGACTGGACTGGGGAGAAGCTCAGCAGATAAGAGCACTACTTGCTCTTCCAGAGGATCTGCAATCAATTCCCAGAACCCAAGTGGTGGCTCACAACAGCCTGTCCCAAGGGCTCTGATGCCCATTTCCACCTAACCTGGGTACCAGATGTTCATCGAGTACGCAGACATACATGCAGGCAAAAAGTACGTATCAGTTTTTTAAAGGAATTTTATGGTTGTACAGTGAACAGTAGGACATGTAAACAAATAACTAATTGTTTTGGCAAGAGATCACAGATCCTTGCCTATCTTGCTCATTATAAAGTCCTCATTCAAATTACTGGAAATCTTTTCTAACTGAATGGATAAATTCTGAAAGAACGGGCTTGGTATGGTAAGGACAGACAACTCTGTCTGCTCTGGATTGCTAGTCCACTTTGACTAACAGCACTCTCTTGCTTCTTTTGCTTCTCTGGAGTTTGGGGATAGGGGTTGAAGGGTTGTTTTTGTTTTTTAACTTTGAGGTGCCTTCATTACCTGAGCTCCAATAAAGGAGCTAAACAAACAATCTTAAAAGTGACTAAATATTGCTCATATCTTACATAAAGCTGGGTAGATGATCTGGGACAAAACTAATGTCAGCTATTCTGCTGGGCAAACACTAAACATTAATGCTCCCTGGATCTGTGGTTATAAAATGTAATGGTGCACACAAGAATGGGCCCTAGGTTAGCTGTATGCACAACTGCCTGCATGTAATGTCTGCCCGAAATATTCTGTACACATAGTTTAACGTCTCCCCATGTTGTTACAAGTGAACACAGTGGCCTAGTGCAAAGTTAAAAGCCAAACCAAGTCCATCCTACATGTGCGGCCTCCTTTTCCTATACCCTGCTATGTTTCACTCACTCTCTCTCCATGTAGAACTGGCAAGACAGGCAAAATCCACGCAGTATATCCAGCAGGCTATATTTTAATTCAAGGAATTAGATGTTCCCAAGTTTGAGAATAAGCTCAAGCAGAACACAAAAGAAAACTATTGGAGGAAAGAGATAGGCCTAGGCTTTAAATTGAATTTCAGATGTGGACTAAACTAAACGAAGAAACCTTTGGCTTCTCAGAGGGGGAGGGGGAAACTTGTCTTTAACAAAGACTATTCAAAAGCCTTTCACTTCTCTAAGAAATTCTAACTTTAAAAGCGAATGTCTAAAATTCAAACCTTACCTGGTACATGAGCTGAGTCTTTAGAATTCCATGGCAAATATTAATTGTGAAAATACAACTTTGAATGTGAAATGAGAACAATAAAAGGAACTGTCTAATATTGAAGGGGTAGCTTTCAGCAAAAGAGTCCCATCCAAAGTCAAATATGAGACAAACATCAATACCAACTTGGTTCTTGAACACTTTTAGACTGCCTACACACACATACACAGAAAGAGAGAGAGAGAGAGAGAGAGAGAGAGAGAGAGAGTAAGACAGACAGAGACAGAGACACAGAGACACAGACAAAAAGATATTTTCTCTAAGCCCTAGGAATCTGTCACCTGCTTAAGGACTACAGGAAACAGCATATCTCGTTATAACACTAAATATATGACTACCCTTCACACTCAGGAATTTGACATCATTCCACAAAGCAATTTATGCAAACTGCTCCACAGTAAAGTAAACTTGAAAGCAAATTTAAAGTTCGAAGGGAAATTTTTTTCAAGCTATAATAAATAAGACATTGTTTAGCATCTACAAACTTCAAGCTCCAAAATCTATTTCTCCATTTTTTTTTTTTTATTTGTGAAAAAGTACTGTTAGTTCCCAATTCTCTTTGAAGCTCTGCCCACGCTGGCATTCCCTGCCATTACAAACACCCATGTCAGTCCTCCACTTCCAAAAAGCACAAAAAAATCTGCTCCCTCTTCAGAAGGTACTTGGCCCTGGCTGACTGAGGAGGTGGCTGCGGCCACAGCTGGGGAAGCAAAGCTTCTCTGGGAACTTTTATATTCTCCTTGCCTTTTCCTAAGTCAAAATAAAGAAGCCGACATCTGTGCGGCGCCTCTTCTAAAGCCTTAACTATTTATTACCCCAGAAGGATTGGATACTCATTAAGCAGACGGCTCCTAACACCTGTCACTCGCCTCTGTATACAAAGGGGTTGCGGCTCTTTAGCTGCTTATGGATAATCACAGTCAATTTCCAAAGGACAGGCACCTGGTAGACCATCCCTCTGGGACAGTGGGACGGAGGTTCTTTGATCCAGATCCTACTTTGGCAGAAAAAAAAAAAAACAGACCCCATGAGTTTCCAATCTGTGCCGTGTTCACAAAAATAGCTGTGAAAATTAAGGATGCGAGGCAAACCGGATGCATTAAAAATGAAAATAAGATGGGAATTTTCCAAAATCACCAATGAAAGTCAAACCTATAAAAAGTCCATCTCTTCCTTTACGTAACCACAGCAACTCAACATCATGACTCACATCAGGACCACATTACTGAGGAACTGAGGATGCAGAGATGCTACCTAGGAGCTGCTTTCATAGATGGACAGCCAGAGTATTATAATGATGGCAAGCCTTGTATAACTATAAGAATGTTGTTGTTGCTGTTGCTGTTGTCATTGTTGTTGTTGCTGCTGTTGTTGTTGTTGTTGTTGTTGTTGTTTTTGTTTCAATCATCAAAAACAAACTCTAGATACTTGCAAACATAATCATCCAGAGTCAGAGAGGGAATGAAAGGGAAGCCTGTGTCCATGGTTAAGACCAGGACCCAGGTGAGGATGGACATAAACAACAGGAAGCAATGATCAGGTGCTCCATGACCACCCTCCAGGGAGACAACACTCATCCATTTGGTTTTGGCCCCAAACTTTACACCAGTGAGATTTCAAGAGGGCATTATCTTACCAGCCTGTTACAGCTGGAATATGAAATGTCTCCCATGGGCTCACATGTTCAGTTGGTGGTGGTGTTAGCTGGAAAATTCCTACTTTCCAGTCCCTTTCTCATTCTCTTCCTTCTGTCTTCTGTGCAGTTAAGAAATTCTGCCATAGCCAGGTGGTAGTAGAACGCGCCTTTACCCTCAACACTCTGGAAGAAGAGACAGGTGGCTCTCTGTGAGTTCGAGGCCAGCCTGGTCTTGGAATGAGTTCCAGGACAGCCAGGGCTACAGAGAGAATGCTGTCTTGAAGAAGAAAAAAATGTGTTGGGGGGGGGGGGGATCTGCCGCACAACACCAAGTGATATCTGTCAAAGAGAAAGGAACAAAAGGCCAAGGACTGAACTACTAAAAGCCCTCTCGGGAGAAATCTCAGCTGTTATAGTCATAGCTGTGTAAAAGTAACTACTATACAGTCTTAGCTATTTTTGCCTCTCTTCTAGCACCAAATTCCTGAGTGTCTTCCTATCAACCAATTATCTACTCCCCACCCAACCAAATGTCCTCTAATACCATTCTGTGCTGTTGCTAACCCCTCAGGGTTGGTGGCCACCTCTCAGGTGGAGGTTTACGTTTCACAAAGCTGCCCCACTTTAAGGTGTCAACTCCAAACCTGGACTTTGTGTGCTTCTAACTGACCACTGTTGACAGTTTATGAGAGTATCTCACAGAACAAAGGCCAGAACCTTACCTACCACCAGTTTATTGTAAAAGCTACAACTCAAAAAAGAGTCAAGTGGAAAAGATGTGCAGAGTGAGGGTTGAGGTAAAAAAGACATAGACCCCCATACCATTTGGAACCTGTCATAGTCCAGGCACCTGAATGTTGTCACTGGCCTAGAAGTACACCATACCCTGTTCATTCAGAGAGTTAGGAAGCTCCAGTCTGTGTACTTGATTGCCTAAACAATTATTCAATAGTGATTGCTTCCATCTCTAGCCCATTCTAGGTCTATCTGCAACTATATGATTAGTTCCCTTGACAACTAACATCATTCCAAAGCTATCTAGGGCAATCCAAGAGTCCCTCCATTAACATAAGCTTGGGTATACTGAAGAAGAATTTGGATTCCAAAGGAGTCTCTTTTCACTCATTATGAGGGAAATTCCACAAGTTTCAGAAATTCTTTTGTCAATAACTTGGGACAGCCAATATGTATTTTCCATTGAATTGCAATCTCGCACCAGCATAGTATGGTTTATGTGCTTACTCTTTAACCAATGAAAGACAAAAATATGACTAATAGGGTTGCCAAGAAGAATAATTAAGACCTTGTTGGCAAAAGATATATGCCACAAGTATACAGATAAACATGCTGCTGACATTCATCGTAGATATGAACTGAATTCTGTAGGATCCCAAACAACACAATAACGTTCAGTAATTCAATTTACTGTTTATTTATAAGAAGCTCTTATTTAAATTTATAGTTTAGACTCTATTTGACTCCCCTAAGGTTTCTGTTAAAGACCTTGCCCCACTATAACAGTATTTAAAGAGAGTACAGGCTATGGGTACATTGATATTAAATAAGATTATACGGGACACCAAAGATCCCCACGTGAGAAAGAAAGAGGCATTGGAGATGCACAGAAGGAAGTCTGTGTTGACAGAGTAAGAATATAGCTATCTGTCAGAAACAAGAGACCTCAGGAGAAATCAATCTCGCTCCCACACACATTTTTTTTCTCTTGGATTTCCAACCTCCAGAACCATAGGAAAATTGATTCTGTGAATTTGCAGTCTATAGTATTTTTGTGGTATCTATCATAAACTAATGCACTTTGGGGATATATTTTATAAGGCTCATAGACTTGTGTGTCATTTAAAACTAAGGAGAAGACAAAACCTTTTGATCACATCATAGCCCCCACAATTCACCATGACTTTAAAACTGCTCCAAGAGAACACGTTCAACTTAGAGAATGTCCTCTTTGCAATGTTCCAGCCTCGTTCTCATGTATACATCAGTTTATCTTAAAAGTTAAACAAAGTATCATGCTGAACAGTTAGTACTGAAGTCGTGGTGACTAATTAGCTTCCCATCATAACAACAACAAAAAAACTGAGATAGTCAGTGTAGAAAGACGAAATGATTGGTAGGATTCATAGTTTTGAAGGCTACAGTCCTGGGCAATTGACTCACTGTTTTGGACCCAGGACAAAGTAACAACTCTTGAGGGAAGCACATGGCAAAGTAAAACTCCCTGCCTTGTGGCCAGGAAACAGGAAGAAGAAAGGCGAAGGGCTTCTATATTTCCCTAGGAGCCTCCCATTAGGCTCTACCCTTAAAGACTCCCCACCCCACCCCAAACCACCCTGCAAGCCAAATCTTTAATACAAGGGCTTTGGGAGACATTTGAGATTCAAAGTACCCCCTTGCTCACATTCATCAAAGATGTGTCCCATCTCAGGGTCCTTTCACAGGCCACATGTAAGAAGTGAGCTGACCTGCATATGTAGCAGTGGATGGCCATGCTGGATATCAACAGGAGGAGAGGCCCTTGGTCCTGTGAAGGCTCCATGCCCCAGTGTAGGGGAATGCCAGGACAGGGAAGCAGGAGTTGGTGGGTTGGTGAGCAGGTGGAGGGGGAATGGGATAGGGGGTTTTTGGAAGGGAAACCAGGAAAGGGGAGTACATTTGAAATATAAATAAAGAAAATATCTAATTAAAAAAAAAGAAAAAAGCTAATCAGAAACTCATACTAGAAGAAAAATAAACAGGGCAAAGCATGTGCTATAGCCACAGAATCAAACTATCAGAGTATTAAAAATCAATATAATCAAAATACTAAGTACAATTAATATTTTAATAAATAGATTAAAATGTAAAATCCTAAAAAAGAAGAAGTGAGTTGATGATGTCATAGTATTGAGCAAATAACCAATGCTGCAGATGACAGGTCCCCACACTGACCATTGATTATGCAAATAAAAATGAGATGTGGTCCCTGAGCTCAAGAGCTCTGTGTGCAGTTGAAGAGACAATATGAAAACAGATCTCATTAAGATTCACTGTAATCACATCTATATAAGGTGTTACAGCACCAAGCCTTTCAAAGGAAAGTTGTATTATTACATGGGATACAAGAAATGAGGCCACAGAATACCCAAATTTAGAGTGAATGTAATTCATTATCCTTCAACATCAGTCATACTGGAAAGCTTAGGGACCTGATTCAGTTACGTAACTAACAAAGAAATGAATGGTGGAGTACAGTCTATGGTATAAAATTCAGGTTAGGAATGTTCACCCACGAAGTACCACCAAAGCTTGATGCACCCAAAGCCTTCATCCCTTCTTCCCCTTCCCGACTCCCACTACTTCTCTTTCTTAGTAGAAATGGAAAAATAAATGGGACATCTCCTCTTGTTACTGTTACTTTTGTGCTTCTCCGTTTCTGTGAAGCTAATGACATAATATTGAGTTGGCTTTTAATGATGTTACCCTCAATTGATTTTTTTTTCTCCTGTGATTCAATCTCCCTTAAAAGAAAAAAAAAAATTCTGTTTGCCACTCCACATTAAGGTTCCCAAAAGAATATTAAAAGTACATATGCAGATGAATACTCAGTTCCCAGTGAAAAGATGCAGAAACTTGTTTGCAGAATTTAGTATTAAAAAGAGAGTGCTTTAAGCATGCGATGTGAGCTTCATTTAGAAAGATACTTATCTAAGAAGCATCTCATTCACTAAGGTAAGATGAATCTGGCTGGCATCTAGTTCAGTCAGGTATCCCCACATGCCAAAGATGAGTAGAAAATAATGTAAAAGCAAATGACTAACAGAATTTACTATCTGAAGTGCATACTTTTATCACACTTATAAAATAGCTCTTCAAAGTACATATTATACTAGAGCCACATTATGGTAGTTTCTTCTGAAATGAAAAACTGAAAAGCAAGACATCAAACCTAACAGAGGATAACACACACACACACACACACACGCACACGCACACTTCCCTCATAGTGTCCAAGCTCTTGTTGCTCTCCTGATGGTCTACATTTCTAAGTCTGAAACTGTCAACAGACACATAGTTTTAACTGAGTATAGCAGCTCATTCTGAGAATCATGGTGAAATAAGACTGCAACAAGCCAGGCAGTGGTGGCGCACGCCTTTAATCCCAGCACTTGGGAGGCAGAGGCAGGCAGACTTCTGAGTTCAAGGCCAGCCCCATCTACAAGTGAGTTCCAGGACAGCCAGGGCTATACAGAGAAACCTTGTCTCCAAGAAAAAAGAAAAAACAAAACCAACAGCAACAAAAAAGACTACAACAAAAGACATTATCTCTGCCAGGGAGAGCTCCAATGGCAAAATAAATTCCATCCTCTGCCTCTTAGAGATGCTAATGGAAACATCCTTTCAAAGTTGCCCTCATGGCATCAAAGCTTTGGTTTTCAGTGGAAAGTGGTTGAACTGAGTATCAGGGAATCAATCCAAACAAAGTTAACTGGGTCACAACTGCCACTTTGACACCCAACTTCCTACCCAAGGAATTTCCATTAATTAATTAATTAAAGGGGGAAACGTGTGTATTGCTCTTTTAGTCATGTTTTCATGGCTATAACAAAAACCTAATGCTGCTAATTTGTAATATATAAAGAAAAAGAGGTTTATTTGCTTCATGATCACACTGGCTAGAAGGTCCAAATTAACATGGTACTAGTTTCTGGTCAGAGTACCCTGTTATATCACAATATTTAAAAAGACGATGGCTGTGTGCAGAAGCAGTGTGTGATTGGGCAAGGAATGGAGACCCTGGGGTCTGGCTCACACTTTTTTTAACAGCCTCCTCTCAGGGGAATTAATTTCTTCCTACTCCAATCCCAGGAGGAACACCAATCCATTCATGAGAACTGTGGGAAGAGTCCATGACTTACCTTCCAGGAAACCATATCACATATGGGTCCCATCATCTCAACATTACCACACCCACACCACACCTCTGGAGCTCAAATCTCTGGGGCACAATGTGCCCCAGACACAATCATTATTCAGTCCTGATCTGAGTCAAATGCACTTCCCTTTTTCAGTGTACCAGCAAATTGTTCCAAGGACCCCTGTCCACATATGGACCTAAGGCAGAAGTAGATGTTGCTTCTGTTGTCACACAAACCTTACCTCTGATTCTTGCTCTTTTTTATTGGTTATCTCCTCTGCTGCTTTTCTGGCATCATTTAACATTGTTTTCTCTCTACCATTGCATTTCAAAAAATGTGTGAATAGTCTGGAAAAAAAAATAAAGGGAAAACAAAAGCTGGAACTATGAGAGAAACATCTTAAAAATGAATCCAATGCACTCAGGTCCCATCTAGCCATATAATACAGGCAGTGGTATTCAATACAGTACCTACCAGTAACCATGAATACTAACTCTTTTCAGAAAATTCTGACACAAAACTCCCTAAACACATTAATGTTCCAATCATTTTTGACTCATTGGATTGGAGAATAATGACATCATATGGTGGTTGTTGGTATATGTGTTGTGTTTTGTTGTATGCTTGGTTTGTATAGAACTAAGTGACATCATAGGTTTTAAGGTTGAACCAAGACATGACTGTGTGATAATGAAGAAGCATAGGAAAGGACTCACTGTTTTGTTTTGTTTTGTTTTGTTTTGTTTTGTTTTGTTTTGTTTTGTTTTTAAGAACAGATGTTTGTATTTAAGTTAGTGTGTTCTCATAGCACATTACTTCATGACAGATTCTCATAAGAGACAAGACAGATTTGGAGAGGGAACCTCAAGCAAACAATAAACAGGGATGTGCCAACCAGCCCTTCTTGAACTACATAATTCTTCCCATGTATACAAATGTTAAGTCGTTTCTATAAAATATGACGATATGTTTTGTGGCTTCTGTTGATGTCATTCCTATAAACAGATTCACAAATCACAACTTATCACAGAGGCATGGAGAACATCAAGATTATCTCATATGTAAAACCATCAGTGAGTTTGTTGTTGTTCAGGATTCAACATCATCTCCCTAGTACCAGGATCGTTTATAGCAATAATACCATGGAATTTAGATATCTAGATTTGCTTCTTGGTCTAGCTAAAGTTTGTTGCTAGGTAACATTTGGAAAGTTACTTAACCTTATAGGGTTTTGTGAAAATTATATATAATTTAATAATGTATTATGCGAAATATTTCATATTAATAGTGGTTCAATAAATGTTAAAAGGAGCTACAAGGAGAGAGAGTAGTGGCAAGTAAGGAGAAGACATATTAGGTTAGAAGATAAGTAGAAAAAGATAGATATATAGATGGATAGACAGGCAGACAGACAGACAGATAGACAGACAGACAGACAGACAGAAAAACAAGCCAGGCATAGAGTGCATACTTCACTTGAGAAGCTGAAGCAGAAAAATCACAAATTTGAGGAAGACTATTCAATAGTCAATATTTTGTGAATTTTTTGCTTTGGTTTGGTTTAGTTTTCATTGTTTGGGGTTTTTTTCCTTCTTTTTTTTTTTTTTTTTTTTTTTTTTTTGGTTTTTGAGACAGGATCTCTGATGGCTTAGGCTGGACTCAAATTCATGCATTATAGGTTGACCTTTAACTTCTGCTTCTTCTGCCTCTACATCCCAAGTGTAGTGATTAAAGGCATGCATCACGAGGTATTTTATTTGGCACTGGATATAAAGCCTAAGGTTTTGTGAATACTAGATAACTACTCTACCAACTGAGTTACATCCAGGCTCCTGGTTTTTAAACTATATATATGGGCTATGTGAAATCACAGAGGTGTAAAAGTATGAAGTCATCATTTTAAACTCCTGGTTCTTCATTTGAAACTTTAGAAAGTGTTAGTTAATTTACCCAACATGTTTGAAAGTGCTGTTGAAAGAAAATGTGATCTGAAGGCCTTCTTTTGTTGTTAGTTGGACAGTCTCATTTTATAGTAACCAGGATTTGCCACTGTTCTGAGATTTGTCTGAGATCACACCCACTTTCTAGTCAAGAATATTCTCAGCAGTGACACAAATGAAGTCTCCAAGTATAAAAACCATCAGAAATGCATAGTCTGTGTACAGCTTGCAACAGAGCAACCTCAATGGACAGGCCTCTGGTTCCAGACATTATAGAATAATTGGTTCCAGATTTGTCGGCTGCTAAAGTCAACTCTAAAATTGGACAACGTGGAAATAGCAACTGTTTAAGAAATCAAATGGCAGCCAACACAAAGCTTTATTCTCTGAAAAGGAGATGAGCTGCCTCACAGCCCCAAAAGACCTAAAAGGTTGCTAGAGTGCTCACTTCCAGTGTAACCAGAGAGGGTTCTACGTCTGGATGTGAAAGATCTTCTAACTGGCGCAGGATGAGCAGAACTCAGGAAGACTTTCAAGGTCAAGAATGCCAACTCTGGACCGTGGAGGTGGCTCAGTGTGTAAATGCACTGGCAACACAAGTCTAACAGCCTAAGGATGGTCCTCAGAAGACTTACCTGTAGCCACATGGACACAGGGAGTTCCTCCTCACTGGAGTTCCAAGTAGCTAAAGTGACTGGATCAAGAAATTACAGCTTCTCAGATAAATGAGAAGATGGTATTAACTGTGGGCTCCTGATCAAGATCTAGGCTGTACAAACTCATGCAAGGAAGAAAAGATTGTCCATTCAGAGTCTGGATTGTCAGGGTTTGGTTGTTTTGTTTTGTTTTTAATAAAGATGTATTCATTTTTGTGTCTTTGAATGTTTGCCTGCATGTATTTTTGCATGCCACATGTGTGCAGTACCTATAAAGGCCAGAAGAGAGCATTTGGTCATGGGAACTGGAGTTACAGATGATTGTGAGCCACCCTGTGTTAAATACCAAAGCCAGGTCTTCTGTAAGAGCAGAAAGTGTTCTTAATTGCTGAACCATCTCTCCAGACCCCCTGAGCTATTATTTTTACAGAGATAGTATAGTTAGATGGGGAGTTTTCTAGAGCTTTATGGATCGAGAGAGAATAGATCATACCAGGCTGATACAGACAGAATTAAATAAATCTTTGTGTATCTTAGTCATTCAGTTCAAACCATAGTAAAGTCATAAATTGGTAATAAACACTAAAGTACATGATGAACTGAGACTATGGGACTGAGTTAAGAGCTGCATGAGTTAAGTTAGCAAAGAATGAAACTAATCCTGGTAGGTCCTAAAGATTTACCCAGTAACCTCAATTCCAGCCAAAACAAAATTCTGCATCTACTGACTGGCACTACAACCAAGATTCTCCAAAAAGTATAATCATCATGGGTGTACAATTAAATATGTGATCAAGCAGAAAAAAAAATGTTGCCTGTAAATAAAGAAAAATACATCCAGTAGAAACACAATTCATGGTGTCCCAGATGCACCAAGTTTTTGGTGTAGATAAGAACTTTAAAGCAAACATCATAAATATGCCCTGGAATTTCAAGAAAAAGGGTGGTGATGCCAAAAAGGGGGAAATTGACAGGGAAATGTACACTATGATAAAATGTGGAAAAAAATGAATGAGATATCAAAATGAAAATTTCACTTAATCAGCTAAATAGTCTTGAGGGACACATGGAGCTAAAAGAAGAAGAGGTTAAGGAAATTAAAGAAAAAGCAATAGTGGTCAGCTAATGTGAAGGATAGGGATGGGGACAGGTATAAAAGAGACTCTGTTAGCTGTGTGGGAAACAGAGCAATCTCTCATGCATGTAACTAAACTCCCAGAGGAAGAAAAAGTCTCAGCAATGCAAAAGGAGAAAAACACTTCAAAGAGAAGAACCATACCTAAACATAATAACAGCAATATACAGCAAACCAGTAGCCAACATCAAACTAAATGAAGAGAAACTTGAAGCAAGCCCACTAAACTCAGGGACTAGACAAAGCTGCCCACTCTCTCCCTATCTATTCAATATAGTACTCAAAGTCCTAGCTAGAGTTTAGACAACAAAATTAGACAACAAAAGGAGGTCAGATAGATACAAATTGGAAAGGGAGAAGTCAAAATATCACTATTTGCAGATGATATGATAGTATACCTAACTGACCCCAAAAATTCCACCAGAAAACTCCTAACCTGATTTAAAAAAAAAAAAAAAACTTTAGCAAAGTGGCTGGATACAAAATCAACTCAAACAAATCAGTAGCTTTCCTATACTGAAAGGATAAACAGGCTGAAAAAGAAATTAGGGAAACAACACCCTTCACAATAGTCACAAATATAAAATATCTTGGTGTGACTCTAACCAAACAAGTGAAAGATCTGTAAGACAAGAACTTCAAGTCTCTGAAGAAAGAAATCAAAGAAAACCTCAGAAGATCTCCCATGCTCGTGGATTGATGGGATTAATATAGTATAATGGCCGATACCATCTACAGATTCAATGTAATCCCTATCAAAATTCCAACTCAATTCTTCATAGAGTAAGAAAGAGCACTTCTCAAATTCATTTGGAATAACAAAAAACCCAAGATAGTGAAAACTATTCTCAACAATAAAAGAACTTCTGGGGGAATCACCATCCCTGACCTCAAGCCATACTACAGAGCAATAGTGATAAAAAACGGCACACACACACACACACACACACACACACACACACACACACACACACACAC